>LBNU01025725.1:55467-97929 GCA_014162995.1 Artemisia annua | reverse complement strand
CCGTGGGCTCAACGACAGTGAATTAGTCATTTTTAAAAGGTTGGAAACCACGATACCCGGAAAAAAATGAATAGGATATCTGGTCCTTGGTAGGAAAATTAAATTCGAGAATGATCAACATATATCAAATTGGGTCTTGATATAAAAAATGTTTGCTAACTCTCACTTTTTTTTTTTTTTTTTTTTTTTTCTTTTTTTTTTTTTGGAAAAAAAAAACTTATAAATATTTGTTGATTATGTTGGTATCTGAAATTTAGGTTGTTCAGATCAAATGTTTGAAGAAAGTATTTGCGTTCATTAATTTTTTTGCTACAACTCAAAGTCTTAAAAGAATAAAAAGAAGTTACAAATGGATCAAGTACTAGATATCAATGGCCCAAAGAAAAGCGTATTCTTGGGCTTGATCCAGAGTAAACCCCTAGAAATCTTCTACACTGGTTAGAAATGTTCTTGAAAAGTGTATTGTGACAAATTAGATGACTAATTCACACTTTTAAAATGTATAAGCTATCACAAGTGAGGAATTTTTCATTTGAAGTATGAGGAAAGATGTTAGATCTTAATTTCCAAATTGTAGAGGTTGGTTTTATTTATTTATTTATTTTTAAAACAACAACTAACTATCTCACACCATATAAATTTATCGTAATTGATACTCCGTAATAGCATTTAACTTGTAAGAACATAAAACAACCTCTACAATCTTTATGGAGCTATTATGCAGTTTTTCAAGCATACCCTTTTAATCAAATATAGTTATTCCTATTTAGTGCCTAAGTCAAGTATATTAAAATCGTCGCTAAGAAGTCAATTGGCAACATGTTCTCATTTCTATAAGCAACACTCAAGAAAATCGTAAATCAACTGAAGATACACTCTACCTTCATAATCCGGCTTTTGCAAGAGGTACCTGAACTAAGAAGATAAAGTTAAAGTAAGTGAGATCCGATAAAGTCTCACCGACTATCTATGTTCTCTTTTAAGCAATGTTTTAAAATCCGGTTTTTTTTTACCCGGTTTAGTCACCGGTTCAACCGGTTGAACCGCCAGGTCGAACCTGTTCTACCCTTATATATATTTTTTGTATATTTAGTATATAGTGTTGAATGATCACTTGATTTCTCCGACTTTATTCGCAACTTTTGATTAAATACAGAAAAAAATTAAGACTCTACTGATAAGGCTTTGTTTTTAAGTTAGATATTTATAATAATCTAGCAAAATTTTGCAACAATAGTTAATTTATAATTCTAAGTTATAGTGGTGTATATTAAAACTATAATAGTTGGTGTGTCTAAGAATAATATATAACTTAAATTTATTATTTTATAAAATTTTAACAAACACTTACATCAACTTGTCAATTAAACTTATAAAGGTTGATGGAGAAAAAAATATTTTGTTATATTTTTTTTTATAAAAGTCATGACCCGGCCGGGTTTAGCAAACTAGGTCAACCCGGGTCAACAAAAAACCGGTGGTTCAATCCGATTCTCAAACAAGCAAAAACCCGATCACATCTGGCCCGGTCTCCGAGCCGGTTCACGGTTCAACCGGTTCAATCGGCCGGGTCAACCCGGGTTTTAAAACATTGCTTTTATGAACAAGCATGATAAATACCTGGCTTTCTAAAGCAACATCTCAGATATCCGACTAGTCTTATTAACTAATAACTATCAAATGTTAATTTCCTGTTTTCTACCAAATTTACCCCTCTATAGTTCAAATAGCTAACTAGTCTAATAAAAAACCATTAAAAACAACAAAGAAATAATCGTTAATTGTTTTGTGAGTTTTAATGTGTAAAAAATATGCACATTATGGCAATTTAGGATATCTTCTCCAATTTTTCTCACTTGCAAGGTGTTTCAATGTATTTTGTATTGTATTTTTATAGAAAAATGATTTGTATGCGTAAGTCTTAGACCTAAAATTAGACCTAAAGATATGATTGGTGCATTTAAAAAATTGATTGGTGGGAAATGATGAAAAAGAAAATGTGTTTTACACTTGTCAAAAAATGAATGGTGTACTCGGTAGAATTTGAGCCCTAGTTTATTACTCCCTCCGTCCCAATTTATAGGTCCATTTTCTTGTTTTTGGTTGTCCCAAAACACTTGTCCATTTTCCTATTTCAACCAATCAAATGAGAGTTTAGTGGAGAAAGAAGATATTTGATTGGTGAATAAATTAATTAGTGAGAATTTATTAAACTTTGTGCAAAGTCAAAATGGACTTATAATTTGAGACGGAGGGAGTAATTTTTAGTGATGGAATATATTAGAACGTTTGACATCCGAAATGGCGAAGATGATTACTGTTTGCTGAAAACCCACATCAAATTAATTAGGGTGCGTTTGGTATACTGGAATGCAAATGAGGGAATGCATTTTCATTTCAATCATGTGTTTGTTTTAGATTTAAAATTTTCAAATATGGGAATAAGGTATGGATCTTTCATACCTGAGGGATCCACTACTACTATCAAACGCATACCTACTGTGATTGATGGCAGCATACCAAACACACCCTTAGTTATTTCGTTTCAAGTGCGATTCACATAGATCATAAATTTATAAACATCAGATGGACAAAATTTTAACCATTCACTTTTTTATGTTTTATTTTTTTAATCAAAAATATCAAAATTTTAACATTTTTAGAAAATAAAATATCTTGAAAACGTTAAGCGACAAAAAATACGCAATCACAACGAGAATCTTTCAACCTTTAAGGAGAAGGCCACTTCGATATACTTTTGATGAATTTGTTTTTCTAACTTCCATTTTAGTGTTGAAATTTATGTCAAGAAAAATCACATGTGATTTGCAAAATTACATGTTGTTTGTTATTTAAAAAAATCATAGTTGATTTGTTATTTTAAAAATCTAATGTGATTTTTAAAATAACAAATCAACTTTGATTTTTCAAAACACATGGGATTTTTTCAGGCATAAATTTCAACACATACAAAAAAAGTAGAAAAAAAAGTTTGTCGAAAGCATATAAAAGTGTCTCTCTATAGAAAAATGATTTAATTCTCGTCGCGATTGTATGATCTGTGTTGCAAAATGATTAACGGTTTGTGAGATATTAAAATTTTATAAAGAAGTGGATGAAAGTGTGTATTTTTTGTTTGAGAAAAAATTGAATGATCCAAATTTGTTTATTTAATCTTTAGAGAATTCGTGATCTATGATACTAATTTGATGCAGAAGGTAAAGTTGATTATAAAACTTCACATCACATATCATAAAGAACCTTGATACACGGACCTAATAAATGGACCTACTAATGGACCTAATGCATAAATACCTTGTACAGTACATGCACTGTACAAGGTATTTATGCATTAGGTCCATTAGCAGGTCCATTTATTAGGTCTACTAATCAATTTCCTATCATAAAAGAACTTTTGATGCAAGAAACAAACTCTTGATGCAAGATGAACTTTTGATAAAAACTAAGACAAACTTTTGGTTTGATGCATAAATTCAAAGTCAAAATTTTTTGTTTTTGTGTTGAGTGCTTATTATCTTTAGCATCATTACTTGGGTTTCTCGTACCAAAATTCTTCAGTGTGCATCAACTTATTACCACTTATCATAATTTGATTATGTTTAACTCGTTCTATTTTAGGGATTATTTAACTTGAACTTATCCTTAAACACCAGATTCTTAATTAATTTTTACAGTAGTTTTTAGTCTCTATATACATGGATCGAAATGTTCTTAATTAGGTCATATGAACCAAACTCAACTTATTTTATATGCATCCCCGTATCTACTAACGATCAAAACATCTCTAACGTTACTCCAATAATTAACTAGTTAGGTAAGGGAAATATAGAAATATAATGCACTAATTATAATATATGGAGTTCACTACCCCCTATACAATCGCATGCAAATTAAACTGTGCAAACGAGAAGCAATATATGGTGCATGGTGACGAAAATGAACAAGGGGTATGTATAAAAATTAAAATAAATAAGTTTATATAAAAGATTTTAATTACGTCTTGGTCAAATTCCAACAAAAAACGTGAATTCAGTTTCAAACATAGTAATTAATTCGTAAATGGTTCTGTGTTTAAGTTCTTAATTAATCTTTATGAGACCTTAATTAATTCAAGAAAATGAAAACACAAGACACAAATATTTGCTATAATAAGAAATTATCGACAATTGAGATGTCGTGTGTTAAATTGTGATGTTACTATTCATAAATCATAATTACTAAATAGGTGCTTGTCTAGGGGTGTAATCGAGCCGAGCCAAGCTAAAGCTCGAGCTTGTCTCGAAAAATAAAGGTTGGCTCGAGCTCGGCTCGATTTCTCGTCAAGCCTTAACCATCCAAGTTTGAGCTTGGCTTGAGTAGGATTCGAGCAAAGCTTGAAAAGCTCGAATTTATATATATGAAAAGCTCGAATATATGGCAACTAGCTCGAACAAAATAGCAGATACACCATTTCGTGTCAAAACGAATTGCAAATTGCAGCTGCCACAAAAAAATATAGTCTTCACACAGAACATGTATGTGATCTCCAATTAAAAACTGAAGGAGAAATACTTAACCGTTTGAAAACCAAATTAGATATTTTTAAGAGTAATAAAACCAACAATAAAATTCCCATAACCAAGGCCAACATTAGGGTTTAAAGGGTACGTCTAGAATATAATATTTTATCTTTTATCGAGTTAACCCTTATAATTACGTTAATATTCAAATCAACCCTTATTTACATGTTTAAAAGTATTATGAAAATATATTTATACAAAGGCTCGAAAAGCTCGATAACCGATCGAGCCGAGCTATCAAAAGCTCGAGCTCGACTCATTATATGTTTCGAGCCAATTTATTGGGCTTGAGCTCGATAAAAGCTCGGCTCGATCGAGCTCGAGCTTGAACTCGAGCTCGAGTTGCTTGATAAAAGCCTGGCTCATTTGCACCTCTACTTTAGATGATTTATGTGATACATACACAAAATTTTTATATTATGATTGCTAGATGTAATATAGCTTATATAAGTAGCAAAAGGTATTAAAACAACATTGTCGACTTTTTTCACACCAGCAGGCCATCTTCGAAAACCTTTTTAAACAAAATAATATAACTATTTGTAAAATATTTTTTAATGAGGGCAGAAACTGTCAATTTTATAAATTATTTGTTGGATAAACGTCGACAACAAACTCGAAGTTTGATCGCAAAATGCTAGATCTCGAGTTGTATCGAGCACAAGTAGCAACATTCAAACGTAACCTGTTGAAGAATGAAGAAATCGACAAACAAGAATACTACAAGTTTAATATTATAGGCACACGATATACCTCGAACACCCATTTATTAAGACACCTAATAAAGCTTACAATTCGAGTCAAGAAGAATGAATAACTAGCACCTCTCCCCTCATCTCTATTTATATAGATGAGGGGGTACAATCCCTATGGAATACGAATTCCATTTGACGGTTACATGCTTGGCTTGCAAGCAAAGCAACTAGTTTCCTAATCTAAATATAATCCTAAACTTTATTTAAACTAAATACAATTAATCCTCTTATTATTGTCTAAGTCACATTTAACCGTCCTAAGTATTGCTACTAACACATAACAATTTTCACCTTAAGAGTAATACTTAGGCATTAACGATACTTAGCATCTTCATCCAATGCTGGAACCTCGAACCGGGGACCGCCTTGTAAACCAGGCCTTGTACTTTAGTAAATTCCCGAGTTTAGCTTTCTTAGACTCCTTCACTTTCTTCTTTTCAGCAACATTACCCTCTGTGCTCTCTTGACCAGGTACTTCGGTTACCACTGTCTTTCAACTTTCTTTGAGCTAGTGTATCATCATCGTTACTATCCTGAACAACCTCAGCTTCACGATTTTCCTCAGCTCCCTGCAGTTCCACCACAAACCAATCACATTTAGCACCCTGTACTCCATGGACTTTTGTTTTAATACCAGAACCAAGTTGTTTGAACCCAACTTGTTTATGACCAAGTTGCTTGAACCCAACTTGTTTTTGACCAAGTTGCTTTAATCCAACTTGTTTTGAACTTCCATGCTTTTGTACACCAAAAATCACTTTTGCTTTAAGAGTATACACACAGTTCTCTTTCATGATCCCCAGTCAACATAACCTGAAAATCTTTGATCACCTTGGCTCTACCCATCTACATCTTCACAGTATAACTCTCTTTTTCAAGAGTACCCAATGAAATCAAAATTTTTCTTAACCCTGGAACATACCTAACATCTTCCAGTATAAAGCTTGAACCATCATGCAACTGCATCTTCACTTTTCATGTCCCTGTGATAGTGCATGTCCTGTTATCACCTAACTGAACCGAACAACCATCAACATCCTTGAAGACTCCTAGGTGTCATATGATAAGACCTACCTGAATCTATTAACAATTTAGTCATATCATCATTCCCGACCACCACCAAGGCTTCTCCAAAGTAGGCACTACCGTCGTCATCAGAAGAATCAAAATCCTGATCATGCTTACCATTCCTAACGAACCCACTTGACTTCTTTGTTAGACAGTCTCTCTTCAGATGACCCTCAGAATGACATATGAAGCACTTGAGTTTACCAGTTCCACCCCTTGACTTAAACCGCGAACTTCCACCAGAATGAGCTTTCCTTGAATGATCTGATGTAATACCCCGTAATTTACCTAGTCATTTATTTATCGCTAAGCATGAAGTAATTTATTTTGAAGGTTTAACTAACTATTTTCATGTTTAATTTTTTTTATATACAACTATGAATGATATTCGTCAACTAATTATGTGACGTAACTCATATTTCATGCAAACGACACCGCACGCGTACCAACACTGCATTAGTAATGACTTAAGTCCAATGATTATATTTTTTCGGAGTCAATAACTTTGTTTCTATTTGATTTTTTTTATAAAAACATTCACAAAAATGTATTTTTCACATCTTTCTTAAAAACGGCAAACCAAGGTACCGCGACTACTCTTAACGCTTAACGGCACTAGACCAGGCATGGTCTATATTAAATTAGTACAATATGACTCTAATAGAGTTATTTTATATGTCTTAGCATTTTTATTTTGCAAGTCTCACAATAAACGTGCATAAATTGAATTTTAGCTCACGCGTGCACGGTTTTAGCACCAAACGACCAAGTAAATGACCACGACTCATACCACTACTCATTATAAGAGTAAAATGCATAAAATTTGTCCCATGTGCTAGCTCAAAACCGTCCACCCCTTATTTCTCAAGACCATGTGCTACTAAACTCCAAAGTGATGACATATAGTTTAAATTTTCAACTAATAGGTTAAATGTGATCCCCCCTCCCTTGTCTTCTACATGACGCCACATAGGGACCATTAGGGTCATGCCAAGAATTTCGAATCTTGGTTAAACAAGAGTTGGTACTTACATGGCTTGAAATTGTTAATATATGCACTCTAAACCTTATATAAACCTATCAAATGAACTCATTGTTACTTCAACACAAAATTTCTCTTGCTTTCTCTCCTTGTTACCATCGTATCTCACTCAACACACACAAACCAAACATTTTTCTTGATTAATGGGTGCTAGAAGTCTACTTTTGGTGTTTTGGTCATCACACTAGGGTTTTACACAAGACTTGGTTATTGCACTTGATCTACAATTTCTCATAAAATTTTGTAAGTCTTCTTTTCTTTAAACAACTTGTACTTTCATAACACTTAACATATGTAATCTTCAAAAGTACAAACTGATTTGTTTAAACAACAAGTAAATTTTTGAAAACCCTAATTGTGTATACATACATATACACGGCACACACACCATTTTTACTTACAAAATGTATCACCATGTTGTGTTTGTCCTTTTGTGTTCATAAACATGTTTAAAGTTCATTTGCGTACGATTTGCGGTTTAATTTACATCCATTGTTATATTATGTTATAAATTGGTGAAAGAGATAATCTAGGCTAGTTTAGGATTGTTGGATGTTGAGAAATTGATAAATTGGTGGAAGAGTATTCAAGGGATTGATTGGAGTTGTATATTGTTGTTAAACATGTTGTTAAAAGCCGAAAGATGCATTTTTGGACACGGCTGTCCTAAAACAGAAAATCTGGAAGAAGGAGTTAATATTTTTCAGTAATAACGTTGAAAAATAAAAAATAAACTTTAGAACAAAAACGTGGTCGCTTGAATGGGCGAAAACGAGCTTAAAACGAATAAGATACATCATTTTTAATTTATAAAATTTAATATAGCTTTTATGAGTTTATTGGTTAAACTTGAGCCTTACAAACTTGGGAGAAGAGTTTTAGAAACATTACATGTGGTTTTGGTAAAATGGAAAAGTAAGAATTTACGAACGGGTCATGCCGAATTTTCATCACAAATCTTATACTTAGCTTATTTTTGTAAAAATAGTCATAAGTATGAATAAATGGGTATTTTCACTAAAAGTGTCAAAATTATGAGTCTTAAACATTTTAAAAGTAATATTAGTTAATTTTGAGTAAAACCCAACAAAAGGACAAAAACCCGGCTAAAAGACAAAAACCGACAAAAAGACAAAATACTTTCTCAAAACTTGTAGAACACAAGCACAGCGTATTATGGTGATACAATATTTTTAAAAACATTTACTTGCATTCGCTCATTTCATAATGTCATACTAAGTCAAACCCACACTTAACCAGGTCGCCTTTCGGAGTTGATCCTTTCGTTGCCTGACTTATTCATTACCAGATTACTACCTTTCTTGAGGTGAATCATAGCCCCTCTTTTTCCTATTTTGAACTCTTTGGGGGAGATACATGCTCAAACACTTTTACTTACAAGCTTTACTCATTTATCTTAAACATTTTACTCAAATCGATGCAATCACTCTAATTGTTTACCTAAAACATTGGATATCACCCAATTAAAGGATTGAATATCACTCAATCAAAGGATTTTATACAAACATTGGATATCACCCAATTAAAGGATTGGATATCACCCAATCAAAGGATTTTATACTAATATTGGATATCACCCAATTAAAGGATTGGATATCACCCAATCAAAGGATTTTATACTAATATTGGATATCACCCAATTAAAGGATTGGATATCACCCAATCAAAGGATTTTATACTAACATTGGATATCATCCAATTAAAGGATTGGATATCACCCAATCAAAGGATTGTATACAAACATTAGATATTACCCAATCAAATAATTTTATACAAACACTATGGACTTACTCAACTATCGACTTGAGTAAGAAAATCAAACAAACTGTGGGCGCATAACACCGTAGCCTACTACTCACTTTATCAATATTTGTATTTATTACAAACTTGGAATCTATTGAAAAATCAACTGTTTTATTTTTATATAAACTCTATGAACTCACCAACCTTTGTGTTGACACTTTTAGCATGTATTCTCAGGTTTCCTAAGGTGATAACTTACTCTTGGAGGCACTTGGCAAACGGCATGGCATAGTCATAGATATCTCTGATAAACAGTTGGGACCACTTCATTTATTTTATGGGCCTATTTCCGCAATACTTTTGAAATATGTAAACTCATTGTTTTTAATAGTGAAATTTATTCTAAACGGTTGAGATAAAAACCGTTCTTTATACTTTGTGTTGTGATACTAATTGAGTAGCACCCCAGTGACATGTATGCTTCTGTTGGACCCATTTTTGGGGGTGTTACATCTGACCCTCCCCTTACATATAACCCGTCACCAGTTTCTTCCTTTGTGCCTTCAGTTCTTTTCTTTAACTCCCTTGAATTAAGAGTCGCAAAACATCCTCCATTGTTAAGGATTCCCTCCCATATAACAATGTCTCCACAAAGTTTTCATAAGACGATGGCAACAAGGTAAATAACATAAGTGCATGATCCTCATCCTCAATCTCAATATCAATATTCGCTAAATCAAGTATCAACTTATTAAACTCATCTATATGATCACCCAGTTTCGTACTTGGACTCATATAGTACGTGTACAACTTCTTCTTCAGATACAGTCTGTTTGCTAAGGACTTAGTCATATACAGACTAGTCAACTTCGTCTAAATTCCTGCAGCAGTTGTTTCCCTGGTAACTTCCCGTAAAACCCAGTCTTCTAAGCATAGAATCAAGGTACTGTATGCCTTCTTCATCAAAGCAACTTTTTCTCCGGCTTCCATGTCTGCGGGTAATGTCTCCAATGCAACATCACATCCCTACTGTACCATTAAAGCATGCATATTTATTTGCCTTAACCCGAAGTCATTCTTCCCATCGAATTTCTCGATGTCAAACCTAGTTATAGAACTAGCCATTCTTCTTTTACCTTGCTAAAAACCTTGTCAAGTTGTTTCTTAACCTATTTTACCGAAAAGCCTCACAAGCCGTGTGCAATATTCCCCTTGTTTCTATAAACCCTTTTATTTATATTCTTCATGTGATATTCAAACTCTTACTCGTCTTCTTCGATATAAAAAAACCTGCAAATCCGAAGTGAAGCTATTCGAAAAAAACTCTCAAACCCCTTTCCTTTGCTTGAAACCTCAAACTAGCATTCGAACTTTATAGACCACAATAACTGCGGCTCTGATACCACTAGTTGGATAAACCTCGAAAACAAACCCGAAGTTCGATCGCGGAACGCTAGATCACAAAATGTAGCGAGCACAAGTAGCAACCTTCAAATGTAACCTGTTGAAGAACGAATAAGCCAACAAACAAGAGTACTGCAAGTTTAATATTATACGCACACGATATACCTCAAACACCCCTTTATTAAACAACTAATAAAGCTTATAATTCGAGTCAAGAAGAATGGATAACTAGCATCCGCCCTCACTTGCAAGGCAAGCATGTAACCATCATATGAAATTCGTATTCCATAGGGATTGCAACTAGTTTCCTTATCTAAGTACAATCCTAAACTTTATTTAAACTAAATACAGTTAATCCCCTTATTATTATCTAAGTCACATTTAACCTTCCTAAGTATTGCTACTAACACATAACATTATTTCTCACCTATAAAAAACCAAAACAATTGGTTCTGCTTAAAGTGAAAAAGACGTAAATGTTAGAGGTTAAAAGTGTACATGACTCAAAGTCATCCATCTTCTTCCTTTTATGACAGCCTTTGCCCATGTTTCCTCTTGTATTATATTTTTGGGTAAATTATAAAAAAATGTATCGAAGTTGACACTTTTTGTGATTGTGTATAGCCAACTATTGTTTTTCTTATTGTATGTACTGAACTTTCAAATTTCGATCATTATTTGTATTTTAGGAACACTTTACCTTTACTTTTTTCAAATTCGAAGGGTAAAATGATCATTTTACATGGCAGAATAGTCAAGAAATACACACAATGATCGAAATTTGAAAGTTCAGTACATACAATAAGGAAAAAAAAGTTTGCTACACACAATCACAAAAAGTGTCAAGTTCGATGCATTTTTTTTATCATTTGCCCTTTTTATGGGGGTAAAGTTTCCTCTTGTATTTTAAATCACATGAAGCTGGTCAGTATCATCTTAGAAAGAAATCAAACTTTCTTTCGTATCAGTCTATAACATATAAAACAATTGAAAGTGCTTAAAAATTATGAGACCCTTGAAAAAATGAAAGCCCTGAGCTGTCGAGCACCCTACACGCTCAAATCCGGCGTGGAAGATACTTTAAATGTTAAATTTAGCCATGCAACCAACACGATATAAGTATAAAGTAGAAGGTGATTTGTACAAATTAGTGGTGTATAATTCTCTTGAAGAATCAATATAAAGACATATGAAACCATATCAATAACGTCTCGAAATGAGTCTACATTCTCCTTCAATGAGCCCAAAAACGATCTAGTGATAGATGATGTAAGGTGTTTTTCTTTAGTTGGATATATAAATAGGTTAACTAGTAAGAAGTGAGGTGATGATTCAAGTATCCAACAAGAATTTCCTAGCTGGGTTGAAGATTTCCTAAATTTTTAATTTTCAGTTTTAGTTTTTAGATATAAGTATATATCAAACCAAATATTTTATAGAGTTAACTACATAAATGGTCTATGTGGTTTGCTAGGTATTACGGATTTAGTCCATTTTCTTTTTTTGTCTCGGATCTAATTCTCATGGTTTTGACACATTGCGGATCCAGTCCATTTTGCCAAACTATGTTAGTTTGACTTGGATTGACTGTTAAGTTGGAGAGTATTAGTGTATTTTCAAATATTTTATTAAAGAAAAAAAGTCAGGTCTACACCCCACCACCCACAAACTCTTATACTAAAACAAAACTCATTCTTTTTTTCACTTTCACCCCATAACACCCAAATCATCTTTCATAATTCATAACCACTAACCAACATCACAATCCAACCAAGATCTAGAATTAGCCATCCGTTGGCCACTACTACCGCCACTGTCTGCCATAACCACTGGCTACTTCCTCCACTACACCCATCACCATTTACAGCCTGCCACCATACCATCACGTTCACCATCGACACCACCAAGATCCGACTACTACGTTAGTGAGTGTTTATTTTGTTTGTGGAGAAGATGAATGGGGTTGAAAAACGTTATATTACATATAAGATTTTAAAGTGTTGTTTAAGATTTGATGATAAGAATGAGGGTTTTATAGTAAGGAAAAGGTTATATATGTTTTTTTTGTGTGTGCGCGTTATGTGTTTATGGGGTTGTGGTAAGTAGCTGAATTTTATGTATGAGAAAAATGGGTGTTTGTTTGGGGTGACTAAGATGGGTTGGTGTAAGTTTGATGGATAAAATGAGGTGGTTATAAAAAATGATGTGAAGTGAAGTGAGATAGAAAGTAAGATGTTTCGTGGTGTAGGAGTTGGTGGGTTCTTGTGAGTTTGATGGAGAAGATAATGAAGAGAAAAGGAGTGTTTGATATTTGATTTTGATGAGTGTGATTGAAGATAAATAGAGGTGTTTGGATTTTTGTTATAAGAAAAATTATAAAAATAATTAAAAAAATAAATAAAAAGGTGAAAGTGGAGGTATTCTGGTCATTCAGTTTACTTAACGGCTGAATTTAACTGAATTAGGTATATCAGACTGGATCCGCAATGGGTCAAAACCATGAAGACTGAAACCGAGACGAAAAAGAAAATGGACTCAATCCGTAATACCAGACAAACTACATGGACCATTTATGCAGTTAACGCTATTCTATAGTAAACTTGATAGTTAATTTTTTTTTCTGTATACTTTCGTTTATTCAACACTGATGCTCTCTGGAGGTCATTCATAAGGGGTTTTGTCCCTAAAATAGCTGTCTACTTTCCCATGTTCCGATATGGTACGTGCACTATTTTTCGTGCCAATATGGTACGTCTACTTTCAGTTTCGTGTTAATACGGCCACTTTTTCAATTTTTTACCTGTTTCTAATGTTTTTGCTGACATGGCATGCCCAGTCAGCATATATTACCGTGGGTTTTGTCCATACAATAGACACCTACTTTCTCAAATGTCCCGATATGGTACGTGTACTTTTTTTTATCCGTTTTCATTCGTTTTTCATCCGTTTTCATCCATTGTTGTATGTTTTCATCCGTTTTAATTTGTTTATGTTCGTTTTCATTCGTTTTCATCCGTTTTAATACGTTTTCATCCGTTTTAATACGTTTGCATTCGTTTTCATCTGTTTTTATACGTTTTCAATCGTTTTCATCTGTTTTCATCCATTTTTATACGTATAAAACGACAGATAAAAACAGATAGAATGTATAAAAACGGATGAAAACGTATAAAAACGGATCAAAACGAATAAAAACGGGTAAAAATGGATGAAAACGGATGAAACATATAAAAACGGATGAAAACAAATGAAAACAGATGAAAAGGAATAAAAACGGACAAAAACGTTTAAAAACGGATGAAAATGATTGAAAACGTATAAAAAACGGATGAAAATGGATGAAAACGAACGAAAACGTATAAAAACATACAAAAACGGATAAAAACAGATAAAAACTGATAGAAACTAATGACGTGGTAATTATAGTTTCTTGGATCGTTTTGAGCCTTAGGGTTCAACAATAACAATGAACAATTATGCACAGCGGATTAAAACAAATCAATTGTTATTGACACAAGGTTTTCATCATCATCACCTGCAATTATTATTTTATAAGAATAATAACGTGTTACCTAACTGTAACAGGGATCTTAGACATCTCAGACCTTAGAGGTATTGAACACAAACAACTCTAGTCTAGGCGTTTACAAGACATACGCCCTAGACACACACACACCTTTAGATATCTACATTATGGAAGACTTAATAATAAAACCTGTACCTTGCCTCTCTTTATATAATAGAGAGGGCTAGGGTTTACAAAGAGATAAGAATACATANCAAATGTTCCGATATGGTACGTACACTATTTTTCGTGCCAATATGGTACGTCTACTTTCAGTTTCGTGTTAATACGGCCACTTTTTCAATTTTTTACCTGTTTCTAATGTTTTTGCTGACGTGGCATGCCCAGTCAGCATATATTACCGTGGGTTTTGTCCATACAATAGACACCTACTTTCTCAAATGTCCCGATATGGTACGTGTACTTTTTTTTATCCGTTTTCATTCGTTTTTCATCCGTTTTCATCCATTTTTGTATGTTTTCATCCGTTTTAATTTGTTTATGTTCGTTTTCATTCGTTTTCATCCGTTTTAATACGTTTTCATCCGTTTTAATACGTTTGCATTCGTTTTCATCTGTTTTTATACGTTTTCAATCGTTTTCATCTGTTTTCATCCATTTTTATACGTATAAAACGACAGATAAAAACAGATAGAATGTATAAAAACGGATGAAAACGTATAAAAACGAATAAAAACGGGTAAAAATGGATGAAAACGGATGAAACATATAAAAACGGATGAAAACAAATGAAAACAGATGAAAAGGAATAAAAACGGACAAAAACGTTTAAAAACGGATGAAAATGATTGAAAACGTATAAAAAACGGATGAAAACGGATGAAAATGGATGAAAACGAACGAAAACGTATGAAAACATACAAAAACGGATAAAAACAGATAAAAACAGACGAAAACGATTGAAAACGGATAAAACGGATAAAAACGGATAAAAACAGACGAAAACGAATGAAAACGGATGAAAACGAATAAAAACGGATGAAAACGAACGAAAACTATAAAAACGGATGAAAACGTACAAAAACGGATAAAAACGATTGAAAACGGATAAAAACAGATGAAAACGGATGAAAACAAATAAAAACGGATAAAAACGGACGAAAACGATTGAAAACTGATGAAAACGGATGAAAACGGACGAAAACGAATGAAAACAGATGTAAACGAATAAAAACGAATAAAAACGGATGAAAACGGATGAAAACGAACGAATATAAAAACGGATGAAAACGTACAAAAACGGACGAAAACGATTGAAAAAAATCGCAAAGGACCTATTTTGCAAAAGAAACAAATCGCAAGGGACCATTTTTGAAAAAAAAGTCAGAAAGGACCGATTTTGCAAAAGAAACAAATCACAAGGGACGAAAAATAGTACACGTACCATATCGGGACATTTGAGAAAGTAGACAGCTATTGTACGGACAAAATAAATCCCACGTCACAAGTTGGGACATGAATTGCTAGCCGGTGCACCCGGTATCCGGTCAAAAAGTGGCCATATTAACAAAAAATCGAAAGTAGACGTACCATATTGGCACGAAAAATAGTACACTTACCACATCGATACATTAAGAAAGTAGACAGCTATTGTACGGACAAAACCCCATTCATAAGTAAACAAATGTTATTAGGAAGATGTCATATGTATTATATTCAACATCTGTGTACATTTCACGTGCTAAATTAACTAGTTTAAGTGTTTAACGGTCTGCATGGTGACGAAAATGAGCTATATATAGACAAAAGAATACAATTAATTGGCCATTAGACAACTTTAGACTCATGAAATTAGTGTAGCTGTCATGTTCAAATTTCGTCGAATAGTTTATACAATTTTGGACGTATGTAGTAAAATGGTGAATTCTATTATTTTCTGAAAGGTAGGTAATATCATTATAAAGTACAAAATCACTAGTACGAGGATAAGAATGAGAACATAAAAGTAATATTATACACTAAAGGCCTTTAATCTGGTAGCCTTTACCCGAGTTGCGATGTGCATTGTATGGACCAGTAGGTAGATCATGCGGTCCACTGTTCTAATGAGCTGGGTGTGAAGTTCAGGCATAATCTGGTACCATTCGATCTATCACTAGCAGTGTCCACATTAGGAGACATATTAGGGAAACCAAATGACTTTGACAAGCTTGGAAACGGCTCCAAAGTAGCTTGACTATCAACAGGTTTTAAAGGTACCTCGTCATCTCCCACTATCACCAGCTTACCCTTAGGCATTCTACGTTTCATATCATTGATCTTAGCAGCAATAGAACAAGCGTTCTCCTTATTAAGACTAACATGATCATCATTACTTACCTTAGCACATGTGACATCCTCAACAGAAAGTAATTTTGGATGCTTTATATAACACGTATGATATCAAGCTCCAAGGTCTTGGTAGAAAGTAATTTTGTTTTCATAGGAGTTTAATTATATCTTTTGAGTAGTGGTTTTTCTTATTTAGAGAATTGGAAGTATCTTGTTATGTAAGCTTTTCCGCCTATGTAACGGGCTGAGATATTAGATTCACCCATATCCTTTGTACTTAAAAGTTTTTTGGAGTAATATATTTACCGGGTCTTTTGACCTTTTACACAATATAGCACCAGCAAAATCTTCGCAGAATATAGAACAATATAGCACCAACAATAACAACGATAATGGATATAATAAACGAATCAGTGAAACGCACAAACCCTAAAACCAGTTAAAAAAGAAAGCCTAAAAAATCAAAAACCCTAATGGTATTCAATAAACGAACGTGTGTATGAATCAAGAAAAGTTAATCATAAACAAGTAACGTTAAACAACAACAAATTAGCGTATAAGAATAGATAGGAATTAAAGGACGTATTGTTTTTGGTTTAGGGTTTAAAATCGCCTTTTGCCGCCTAAGGGAGGAGAGAAGTTTTATGTAGCAAATATTTGAAGCTTATGGGCCTGTTTGGTAGGGGCATTTTGAGGAGCTATTAGTTTTTTGTTACAAAAATAATCTCTTCTTAAATAAGTAGCTCCGTTTGGATGCATTAATTTCAAGCTTTTATTTCAAACAAATAGCTCCTAAATGAAAAGCTGATTTATAAAGCTTTTTAAAATCTTGGAGCGGTTAAAACTTTAAATTACTAATATATCCTCCAAACATTTGTTTACAATTATAAATATGTCATTTTATGTAATTTTACACATTATAATTATATTTAATAGCTAAATTACCAAACACTTACAGGTCGTAACTTATTATGTTAACAGCTTTGCAATTTACAGCTTACAGCAAAAAAATCTTTCTTCGATGACATTTTGTTTGTTTTCAAAAATCTTTCCTAGATTATTTCCAAAAGTGAAGTTCCCTATTTTTTTACATGATCCTCTCCTTGTAAATATTTTAGTATTTTATTTCACAAATTAAAAAAGGAAAATAAAATAAAAAATATGAAAGCATTATATTTACAAGAAAAATGCATTCTAACATTTTTAAAATGTACCGAATTAAATTTTTTGGCTAGTGAACGTGGGACGGTTCAAGTCGTCAACCAAGTTTCTCTATAAATAGTGAGTGTTTTTTCTTATCTATTATTAACACCTAAGCTGTTTGTAGTAGTGCTAGAGTTACATGCACGTATAACAGTATAAGGTAATGTCATTTACTAATAACAAAGGGAGTGAAGCCCGTTTGGAAAAGAAGCGTAAAGGAGGGTTCTGGTTACGAAAATGGGATTCGGTAGACGTGGCCAATATTTTTCTGGTTATGGGAATGCATATCTTGGCTATTTATGCACCTTTCATGTTTAATTGGGGTGCAATCTGGGTTGCTCTTGTAATGGAAGTCATTACAGCACTCGGTGTGACGATAGGTTATCATAGACTTCTCACCCATAAGAGTTTCAAGATCCCAAAATGGCTCGAGTACATCATAGTCTATTGTGGTCTCCATGCTGGCCAGGTATTGTTTTTATACATGCATATACATGCCCAATTCAATCTTTCGCTTCTTTTGTTTGTGTATTTTCATTATTGAAATTTTATGTGTGTGCAGAAAGAACCAATATATTGGGTGAGCGTGCACAAGTATCATCACATGTATGTTGAAACAGAAAAGGATCCCCATACCCCTAAAGAAGGTTTCTGGTTTAGTCATATCGGATGGTTGTTTGACAATGAATACATTGCTGCAAAGGTACCGGTGTTTAACTATGACCCAAATTATTATGCGCATATATATATAGTTACCTTTGTATGTTTACCATTAGTATATACAGTAATATTACTAGTTTTTATATGTAATTGATCAACTGAAATAGGCTGGAGAATCAAGAAGTGGGGATTACTCAAATGTCCCTGAGCTAAAGGCACAATGGTTCTATGGGTTTCTTCATAGTACGTACATTTGGCATAAGGTTTCACTTGCAATCTACTATACATCCTCGGAGGATTTCCGTATTTAGCTTGGGTCATGGTAAATAATCAATTAACTTTCGTATACAGATAATACATAGATCCCTATATACTTAACTTTTCACTCCAGATTTTGACTTTGTCATATTTTTGAAATTTTAATGAAAATTGATTCATACAGGGGATACGAGAGGTGGCGATTCACCACTTCACTTATTTCGTAAACTCTGTGTGCCATACATGGGGTGATAGGCCATGGAACACCTCAGATACTTCCACAAATAACTGGTATGTAGGTTAGCTCTTTAAACACAAGATAACTTAGCTAGATCATTAATATATGGTAATCACTAATTATAATAGGTGGATCACTATTTCCACTTATGGAGAAGGATGGCATAACAATCACCATGCGTTTCCAAAATCGGCTAGGCATGGACTGGAATGGTGGCAATTCGATTTGACATGGGAAATAATAAAGTTTCTAGAGACTATTGGATTAGTAACATATATCAAGTTACCAACTGCGGCCGGTAAAGAGAGATTAAAGATGCGTTTGGACAACACCAAACAAACAAAGCGTAAGTAGAATGAAACCCTTCAAGGACTCTAAATGAACATATATATGTAAGTGTATGTTTGTACGTACGTAGTACGTACACAAACGCATGTGGTTGCCTAGACTAGCGATAGTCATGGTTGTTCCTAACTATTTAAGTCATGCACGTTTGTAACACCTTCGTTTTATGAGTATGGAATAAATTACCTAGCTAATTATATATTGTGTTTGGAGTTTGGAAGGACCCTGTCTTACTGTCTATATGTTTTATTCTTTAGATGTGTTTAAATTGTGTATTGTGCGAGTCCTTTTGGTGTAACGCATAGGAAGAAGATAGTGTGATTTTAAGGATTGCAGCCGAAAAATATACATTCTCTTAAATATTTTTCTGCATATAGTAAGCCTTTAACCTCTTCTGTCATCGATTGACAGATCTCATATATTTTCTCTCTTTTGGCTCCTCGCGTATGAAAATAAGCTCATAGACTTTTACTTAAGTAAACGCTACTACAAAAAAGGACATAAAGCCCTGTTGAAAATGGTCATAAATCCTGGTTTTACACACGGGCTCTAAGTTTATACCTGTAATCACCATAAAAAAAGGGCAAATTACCTGAAAATGTATTTAACTTGCCACTTTTTACCATTGTATGTAGCATTCTTTTTTTTCCCCATTCTGTCAATGAACTTGCAAAATCCGTTCATTGCGTGTAGCGGTGACCTGTTTGACCTGCTGGGGCAGGGTAAACTAACGATCGTTAGGTTTATCATTGCAATATTAGTCCTATAGACTAACGATCATTTATAATGGCTACATACAATGACAAAAAGTAACAAGTTAGACGACTTTTATTATTTTTAAAATTTACGTACGTTTTTTACAGGTTTTTATACACATTTTTATACATGTTTTTATACACCTTTTTATACACGTTTATACACACGTTTTTATACACGTTTTTACGCATGTTTTTATACGGATTTTTATACACACATTTGTATACAAGTTTTTATGCACATTTTTAAACTATTTCAATACATACATTTTTATATGTTTTCGTTAGTTTTTTTACGTTTTCGTTTTCTTATGTTTTCGCACGTTTTTTTACGTTTTCGACAATTTTTTACGTTTTCGTCCGTTTTTTACGTTTTCGTCCGTTTTTTTACGTTTTCGCCCGTTTTTTATGTTTTCGTCAGTTTTTTACGTTTTCGCCCGTTTTATTACGTTTTCATCAGTTTTTTACGTTTTCGTCATTTTTTTACGTTTTCGCCCGTTTTTTTACGTTTTCGTCATTTTTTACGTTTTCGTCCGTTTTTTTACCATTTGGTCTATTTTTTTACGTTCGCCTTTTTTTTACGTTTTCGTCTATTTTTATACGTTTTCGTCCGTTTTTTTACGTGTTCGCTGTTTTTTTACGCTTTCGCCCTTTTTTTTACGTTTTTGTCTGTTTTTTTAATGTTTTTGACTTTTTTTACGTTTCTGTTCGTTTTTTTACGTTTTCGTCCGGTTTTTTATATTTCAGCCCGTTTTTTATGTTTTAGTCCCTTTTTTACATCTTCGCCTATTTTTTTATGTTTTCGTCCGTTTTTTTACGCTTTTGCCCATAATAAAATGGATGAAAACGTAAAAAAACGGACGAAAACATAAAAAACTGACGAAAACATAATAAAACGGGCAAAAACATAAAATAACAGACAAAAACGTAAAAAATAGGGCGAAAACGTAAAAAAACAGACGAAAACGTAAAAAAAGGACGAAAACGTAAAAAAACGGGCGAAAACGTAAAAAAACAGACGAAAACGTATAAAAATGTATGTATTGAAATATTTTAAAAACGTGTGTAAAACCGTGCATAAAAACGTGTTTATAAAAACGTGCATAAAAATGTGTATACAAATGTGTGTATAAAAATCCATATAAAAACATGCATAAAAACGTGTATAAAAACGTGTGTATAAACGTGTATAAAAATGTGTATAAAAATGTGTATAAAAATGTGTGCAAAAACGTGTAAAAACGTACATAAATTTTAAAAATAATAAAAGTCATCTAACTTGTTACTTTTTGTCATTGTATGTAGCCATGATAAACGATCGTTAGTCTAAAGGACTAACATTGCAATGATAAATCTAACGATCATTAGTTTAAGCTGCCCCAGCAGGTTAAACAAGTTACCGCTACACGCAATGAACGGATTTTGCAAGTTCATTGACAGATTGGGAAAAAAAAGAAGGCTACATACAATGGTAAAAAGTGGCAAGTTAAATACATTTTCAGGTAATTTGCCCTAAAAAAAAAGGATTAGTTAGCTACATTGAATATCTCCCTCAAGAGTTTATAGCTTCAGTATTAAATAAGTTTTTAGAAGCCAATCAATATACGTACAACAAATCGATAATTGACTTAACTCAATTAGTCATTCAATTGTAACCTAACCTCTCTCTCCAACCTCTCACACACACACATCTCTCCAACCTCTCTCTAGAAAACAAAACCAATCCAGCCATATCCTTCTCCGGCGGTCGGCTTTTGCCGGCCGTCTGGACCTCCCCTTTTTTGTACTTTCCCTTCCTAAAATAAAAGCTTTGCCCACAGATCTGTCATCTCCTATCTCCGATGCCGCTGTTGTCGCTGCCGCCGCCGCTGTTTCTGCTCAGATCCGTTGGCATCCGGCCTCTTCTGCTCAGATCTGTTGTGGTCCGTCATCGACGGCTTGCTGCTGCGTAGGGGTTCGACTTTAGATCTGTTAGGTTTTTGTCCGGCTCCTTTAAGGATGCCTAGTTTTATCTTCTATGTATGTATTATGTACTTAGTGTACTTTTGTCAAGCTACACCTTCATATGGTTGTATCAGTTAAGCTACACCTTCAAGTGTACTTAGTGTAATTTTGTTGTAGTCTGTCACAACTATTATGGTGTATGTCTTGTTTTGGCTTAACTTGTTATGTTTCGATGTAACTTGTTATGTTGTATCTTCCTCCATTTGTGAGGTATGAAATGAAATGAAATGAAATCTTTGTTCAAAAAAAAAATAGTCATTCAAAAATTTCAGCACTATACATGGGGATGAATGTTCATAGATATGGTTATGTACATATCATTGTTGTTTTAATTTTTACAGTAAATGTGAAATCTTCTTTGTCAAACACCTTATCACACTAGTACAAACAGGACCTTCGGCGTCGACATAATTAGGCCCTTCCCGTCGACATGTCGACGGGATAATATGATCCCGTCGACATCTCGACGGCCCCAACTTGTCGTGGATGCCTCGTCGGGAACGACTATCCCGTCGACTATGCCCGTCGACAAGGTGGGTCCCACATGGTTTCTTAGTCAAAGGATTGAGTGTTTCGACGATATATTCCCGTCGACATGTCGACGGGATAATATCACTAATTATTAAACTAATTAAAGTTTGTTAATTGTTTTTTAATGGTCCCGTCGACATGTTGACGGGATAATAAATTTAAAATAAACAAAATATTTATTATACCGTCGACATGTCAACGGTATAATAAATTAAATAAATAATTTTACTTATTATACCATCGACATGTCGACGGTATAATAATTAATTTGTTAATTTTAGTTTGATGATACCGTCGACATGTCGACGGTATCATACTGGTATGCTGCTAACAGCATGCTGCATACCAGCAAAATTCCAGATTTTTTCCGGAAAAATTTTCCGGAAAAAATCTATTTTCCGGAAAAAATCTACCAAACCTGTAACCAACCAAAACCTTTAACTAACCAAATTTAACATGTCCTAAACACATACAACTCGACATCGGCTAAAACACTTGCAAATTATCGCTAAACACCCTCAAAATGCATTAAAACATATAAATTCTACAAAACGGGGTGTGGCAATATCTAAACCTAGCTGCCATATCAACAAATGTTCCAATATCCGCGATATTCAAGTCGCCAAAAGGTTTAAACTACACAATACTAACATAAGGGTCGCCAAAACATTGTTTCAAACATAAGTACAACACAAAATAACCCAAGTTTGTACCTCTACATCCCCAAATCACCCTCATCATCATCAGGACCATCCTCATCGTCTCTGCCACTCCCGCTCCCTCCTCCAGCTGAGCCACTGCCCGAGCCATCAACGGTCTGAGATCCCACCTGAGTAAGATACTCGTGCCATCGCGGGTTGGACGCCATAAAACCTTTCAACTGATCGAGCGTCGCCTTCATCTTCTTACGTTCTTGTTCATCTTTCCGCATCTGCTTCTCGGCCTCAGCAAGCTTTTTCTTCAAGTCAGTGATTTCTGAAAACGAAATAATCAAAATTTAAAAACAGCTATTGCAATACTTAATTTGAGTCATGATCGAGTAATCTATAATTACTATATTATCACACTGTACATACCTGGAGGTGGAGGCGGGGTGTATGGTAAATCTGGCCTGCTCTCCCCGGCTATCACCCTACCCCGTCCGGCTATGTGGCCCCGCTTCTTGCTCTTAAGAACCATAGCAAGTATCTGCTCCTCCGTGTACGCCACCCTATCAGGCGTATCCGCTCCCAAATCTCTCAGACAAACCATCTCCTCCTATTTAGTTGAAAAAAATTGAGAAAATTAATATATGTCGGGTTAATTACAAGATTATGTTTCAATGAATCAGTAAAGTTCATGTTTGGGGAAATAAATAAATAATTAATAAATTAAAAAAACGATACTTACATAATTAACCCGAGCCTCATCCTGCAACCAATGCCCATCCTTGTCGCAGTGTGTGTCGTAATAGCTCTGGATGAGTGACGGGTACTGCTTGTCCTTGCTGGTCTGAAACTGTATATACACATGCATATAAGATGAAACAAATTAAAAATGACAAATCAAACACTATATATATTTTAATTAAACTTAAATACTTTTATAAAATTAAAATTAATTAACTTTATATAATTAAAATTAAATAATTTTATAAAAATAAAGTATTGTTATAAAAATAAAATGTGTCTTACATATTCGTGGCGAATAGCGGCCAATGACTTGGAACCGTGGCGGCTGTACACCTTATTCTTCTTTCGGTTCTCCTTGTTCGCCGCAGCTAGCCTCTGGTTATCCTCATTCATATAAAACTTGATGTGCTCCTCCCACTCGGACGGCTCGACGTTCGGAGGAGGGTTTCTTCGTATCTCATCCACCTCCGGAGGCCCACCCTGCAGCGTAAAGTAAGTCTTCTTCATGCTGCCCTTGTTGTCAGAGTAGACCTTAGCAATATAAGCATTGATGCCCTTTTGAATAGTTTTCCAATCGGGTGAGCGCATGTGGGTCTGCAAGTCAAAGAATTCCTGCAATCAAATATAGTTAATATTAACATAAAGATATAAATAAATAAACAAATTTAAATAAATATACACAATTAAACAAATTTAAATAAATGTACACATTCAAATAATTAAATAGATATATAATTAAAAGGAAAATAAAACAACTGACCCCGAGTCGGTTCATGAAGTTATGTCGAGTAGCTTCATCAAGCTTGTACCAGGAGGGATAGTGCAACGGCAATGATCTAACCAACTCGCCAACGTAGTTACTGAACCATGCGCGGTTGGGCCCGACATGAGTAAATGTCCTCTGATCTCTGTACTCGAACTCAATCGACTGCGGGCCCGATTTGTCCACGGCTTTTCTGAGATCTACGTTCTTGTTGGCTTGACGGGTCTGTGGCATGCCGCCATCCCGACCTCCACCCCTGCCTCCACCTCGTCCCGCCCTACCTCCTCGTCGAGGATGTGACGATCCTACAATTGAATTGAGTGAAATTGTTATAAAATAACAAGTAACAAAATTCAAATTATCAAATTTAAGTTTCTTACCACTGCGGTGACCGCTCTGATTCGGACGAAAAGGGGGTGGTGGGTCACCGGCACCGTCACCACCGTGACCACGCGCTACTGCTGCCATCTGTAAAAGTACAAGTTGAATTAACATATAGAAATTCAGAAACAAATTAACATAAGCATGCACACATTCAAATACATACACATTCAAAATAAATATACACATTTAAAAAATCCATAACAATTTCATTCAAATAAGAAGCGTTTTACAAGTTACAATTTAAGATCAATCTGCTACATCTACATCACTATCATAAACACCATCAGTCGCATCTTCAACTTCATCATCGGAATTGTTTGCATCAGAATCTGCTAAATCATAAGGATCGTCGTCTTCATCATCAATAAATTCATCGTCGTCATCAACATGAATGATTGGTGGTGGCGCCCAAGTCCTGTCAATAATTGACGAGCCAAAAGTTTGACCAATATGGTCCCGTCGACATGTCGACGAGATAATGTTGGTATGAAAAATTCAACGCTGCTTGGCTCGGTCAAGCCATATTTTTGTCGTTTTTTGCCCTATGCCGTCAACATTATGTCGACGGGAAACTATTCGTCGCCTGTTGTCCTGATTCTTGTAGTGTCATTGAAATGTACATGAATGTATGATATGGAACTGATTATTACAGGATACTTTGCTTACTAAAAAGTTCAGTCATTATAGTGATTTTGTAGAAAACATGTATAGCCTTTGCTGACTAAAAGACTTCAGTCACCAAAGCTTTTAGACTTTTGCTCACTAACATTATAGCCTTTTGCTCACCAAAGCTTTTAGACTTTTAGTGATCCCTTTATTACTTACTCTTTTTATTTTAGTGGGAGTTGAAAAACTAACTTATATTGACTGAATTGTAGCTTTTGCTCACACTTACTTTAGTGAGCAAATGTCATAAATTTTGTAGTGTGTATTTTGTTGAGTTGATATCGAAACAATTAGGAAAAAGCCACTAACATTTAACTCACTAAAAGAGATGAAAGAATAAGAGCAACCAATAATATGAAGTCGTTATTGGGAAGTAAAATTGTCACAAACCAAATCGTGAAATCGAGCGCACGAAGAAAAACCAGTTTTAGAAATCGAGTTGAACGACCATTATAATAGATACTTAAGGACACAGATATTATTGATAGTAAACACCTAAACTCTAGAGAGAAGCCCGAAATTATAACCATTTGGTATCCTAAGTTGTAAGTAACATTGATACTAAAGATCAATACAATCATACAAACACCTATAAAAAACCAGCATGCTACTCCTGGTGGCTTGGCAACATGAGGCCACTTTCTTCTCATGCAAGTCAACATTCAATACGGGATTAAAATTAGTATCTTTCTTCATCCTCTCACCATTTCATTACAGAACTTACAATTTTCATGACAAAATAATTAAATACCAACAAAATGTGGATAGAACTAGTCCTTACAATTTCTCCAGTTTACTTAATATCTCTAATAAGTCAAATACCTAAAGTCCAACCCGACACTAATTGTTTCTGCCCGTAGCAAATAACAATTGAACCATAACCTGTTTTGACACATTTACATTTGAAGTAGTGGTTTTGGCTAGTTTATCTCTAGTGGGACAAAAAAATTATAATTAAAAAGGAAACAAAAACTACTCATTTTCATGTCAACCAACCCATCTATATCTGTCTTCGACCCGCACCAAAATTACTCATTTTGATCCAAGCACGTTTCGAGCAGCCTCGTTGCAAAACTATTAAACAGTCATTCCTGAATCTGCATACGCGTAACAGTAAACCCAGCATCAACCCAAAGAAAAAACTGTCGATTATCATTCTTAGTTTCTTACCCGCCCCATTTTCACCAGCATTATTTATGCATTTAATCGGAAACACGTCTTTCACTTGAAAGCACATACTTTTGAGAATAGCCCGAGCTATATGAAACTTATTTATGAACCTTGTAATTCTAAACAATACAGCGCGCAGAATCATCACGCCACCATATCACAAAAGAGTATTAGAAGAGACTCCTCAATTTACAAGAATATTTTGCAACACCTAATGTCCGTAAGCCATAGAACAGCTGCCCCAGCAACAGAAATTGAAACCTCAAGAGCATATTTAGTGGATGCATTGTTCCTAAGGATAAAAGCAAGTGGTCAACAATAAACCATAGTTTGAATTTATCACCTCTTTACTGGTGTCAACTAGTTTAAAAGCACCAGTTCCATAAGAACTCTTAGCCTCACCTTTTCTTACACAATTGACCCAACGTTTCTGCATTTTGGTTACCTTAACATCTAAAATCAGGGACCCGGAAAATCAACAGAATGGATGTTGTTGCTATTCTTAAGCAAATGACAATTGCTACCGTATCTCACAGACTTACAGGCAGAATACATCATTTCAAGAAGCAGTTCTAAAACTAAAAACTTTCTTGAAATTGTAGAGTGGACTCAATATATAATTTTGTAACTACTGTATATGGTCCTTAAGATAATGCTTCCTTTATGATAAATATGTCAAATGTTCGAAAACTCTCCTTCTGATCAAGCTTACACAAAATGCATTTATGGTTTATGATGTGTTATTGAATCAGGTGAAATGCATCTACTATCTAAAGATAGACAAATGGACATAACATTTAACAGTACAACAGAAACACAGCTAAAAAACAGAACACTAGAATTTAATAGTATGTAAAAGTAAAATACAATGCTAAGATAGTTTCAAAAGTGGATCGAGTACTAGATTTGAATCTGCCTCTAGGAAGGTGCATGTACTTCTTAGCCCATTTCCCCGCAAACCAATAAGAAAATTTGCACTTCCAAATACATAATAGAAAATGCTTGGTCACTTACTTTGAGGTCAACTGCAGTGTATGCACTTACATTTATATGTTTAGAACTTTTTTGACTCCTCAATCTGAATTGGCTAAGTTGTTAAATTCTGCTTACCTCAAGAGGTAAGGCCACACATACTTATTTGAAAATTGAAATTCAGGCATCTTAAAATTAGTGTGTGCTATATGAACAGAACAATCTCTTTTCTTTGTAGTTGTATATATAGCTATGATTACTAGCTCCTTTCTTTACTAGGAGTGTTTGGCAAAAGTCTCCGCCCAAGAACGGATTTTCCACCAAACAATGAGTCTGGTCTATCCAATAAGTCTGGTCTATCCAATATACTAGGAGTGTGTCGGCTAATAGTCAACCAATGTGAGTATTCTTTTTTATTCTACAAAGTGACTCGTCAGTCAATTCAAGAGGAAGCTTGAACCTGGAATGTGCGGTGCGCCCGGATGGCAGAAGTAACGACGCAATCCCAGAAGATGCAACTGCAAGTACTATTTTGGCTTGTGAACGAAGGGTGCTAATTATGGTTTTCCAAAGAAACGTTTCCCCGGTGCCTCCATGACCATACACAAATATTAACTCCTGTGTGTTTGTTGCAGAAGCATGCATTACCATATGGGGAAATTCCGAAAGTGGATCGGGCAACTTTTGTCTAATCACTTTTTAGACTTTTTTTTTTCTCTTTCCAAATCTGGATTGGGCAACTTCAAGATTGAGCAACTAGATAAGATTGTGACACTTGTCCAATTTTTTAATATTAAAGGACAAAATTCAGAATGTATTTGTAAGGTATGTGTAAGTATTTGTAAGGTATGTGTAAGGTATTGGGGTAAAGCTAAATATACGCAACATATTTCTACAAATAAACACAAGTACGCAACATACTTAGTAAAGTGTCAAACGTACGCAACATATTTTCAAAAAATCGTCGATCTACGCAATATGACCTGCTGGCAGCAGGTTACCAGGTCACCTAACTTTAAAAGTTACACCTTTGGTCCCTAAACTGTCTCATATCTCGCGTACATGATCCTATTTTGGTAACGATCGTTAAAAAAGTTTTAAAAAAAACTTTTTAACATTTTTTTTTAAATCGAGATAAAATCTTTTTTTTTTAACTAAAATTTAGAAAAAAAAAAGTTAAAAAAAATAAAAATTAAAAAAAAAAAGAAGTTAAAATTTGAAAAAAAAGGAAAAAAATTTTAAAAATTAATTTTTTTTAAAGTTAATATTTTAAAAAAAAATCAAAATTTTTTAAAAAAATTAATATTTGCGAAAAAAAAAATTAATTTTTTAAAAAAAATTTATTTTAAAAAAAAATAAATTTTTGTAAAAAAAAATATTTTTTTTTAAAAAATACGCATTTTAAAAAATACACATTTTTTTTATAAAAATTAATTTTAAAAAAATATGCATTTTTTAAAAAAATTAATTTTTTTATAAAAAAAAATTAATTTTTTTTTCGCAAATATTAATTTTTTAAAAAAATTTTGATTTTTTTTTTAAATATTAACTTTAAAAAAAATTAATTTTTAAAATTTTTTCCTTTTTTTTTAATTTTAACTTTTTTTAATTTTAACTTTTTTTTAATTTTAATTTTTTTAACTTTTTTTTTCTAAATTTTAGTTAAAAAAAAGATTTTATCTCGATATTTTAAAAAAAAAAATGTTAAAAAGTTTTTTTAGAAACTTTTTTAACGACCGTTACCAAAATAGGATCATGTACGCGAGATATGAGACAGTTTAGGGACCAAAGGTGTAACTTTTAAAGTTAGGTGACCTGGAAACCTGCTGCCAGCAGGTCATATTGCGTAGATCGACGATTTTTTGAAAATATGTTGCGTACGTTTGACACTTTACTAAGTATGTTGCGTACTTGTGTTTATTTGTAGATATATGTTGCGTATCTTTAGCTTTACCCCGTAAGGTATTTTAAGGTTTATTTTTGGGCAACTAGAACATTTTTGAGCGACTTGTATTGGGCAACTTTTTTTTTTGTACTTTACCGTATTATAACAATTACATAAATAATCATAAAGTAGAAAGTTTAGTTTATAATTTAACATAATTAGACTTTTTGACTTGGGATTAGTATACTAACTAAACTATATATACCTCAAAACAAAAAAAATCGGATTGTTGCACCACCATAGTACCTGACTCCCACCTTCACTCACCGGCCACCCTAACAACCTGTGGACCTTTCCACAACCCGATTATGTTCATCAATGTTTTCAGGTACTATTAATCAAGTTTTACTCTGTTTCAGTCATATTCTATACGGAACCTAACCGGTTTTCATTGTTTTTTTTCTCAGCGCGGCCAATGATTGGATAGATCCGGCGAATCTATCGAAGATGTTGTATCAGATTACGGTTGTATTCCTTCAACCCTTTACCAATCGTTTTAATTGCATATTCTCCCCCCCCCCAAACTTGTTTGCTTTTTTTAATTATTGAAATTTCTTCAGCTTACTTAGATTAGCATTGTTAATGAATATATTGGTTAAGTACTTTTCAGTTACAAAATTTATTTCGCTTCAATGGTGCTTGCGGAAATGAAATGATTTTACTTCTGGTCGTCATTGTTAAACAGTGTTTTTTGGTTTCCCTGGGCTTTTGTTTGTTAGTATAAGAATGTAATCTTTATGACACATATGTTTGTTGTTGTTGTTTGTGGTGGTTTTTATTTGTTTTTTTAGACTATATCTTAGGTTGTTTGTGATTATAAGGATTATGTTCACAAACAATTATTTCTCAAGGTTTCTATTGGTTTACTGTTTTTATTGTATTACTGTTTTTCTTGATCTCTGCAGGTGGTGTGCTGGTTGTAGTCTCCGAATAGAGAAGGCATTAACAATGATGATTTGCTCCGGTATTTTGGTGTAAATGGACTAAGGTCGATTGGTGTTAGCCGAAAGACCCCCTGATATAGGTAATAGTAACATCTTACTTTGATCATAATCTTACTTTAGAAAGGTTACGTTTGTTGTTTGTTCCTTTGGCCGCAAGCATAGTGAAAACCATATTGATACCAAGTGTCTTATTATTTTGATGTTGCTCTTACTCTTGTAGTGTTATGTTTTGGTGTTTGACTCGTATGTTTATTCTGTTGTTGTGTGTAACTGTTTCTTTTTAGACGTTTACAATGATCGATTCATTTGTTTTATGAAATATGTGTCAACAGCTTATTGTGTATTTGTAGTTTAAAAAAATTAACAATCCGAAAGAAACTTTTACAAGAATTATAATGATAAGTATGGGATGTGCACTGAAATGAACAATCCACATTGCCAATGACTGTATTAAAGTATCTATGTACTCCATACCAGATAAGGATAAGAATCAGATTAACTCTTATGAGTCGAGGGGTGTAAAAGAAGCCTACTTATGTTTTTCAAGTTTTGTTAGTTGTTTCTTGGTGTCGCTTATTAGTCGTGGGGTGTAAAAGGGTGGTTAGATTATGCCTCGTACATATTGGGTAGCGAATTCATGCTGCAACTGACACGGGCACAATTTTGTTGCCTTTTTTTGCAGAACAATAGACTGTACCTATGCTTTTTTATAATCTACAAACCTAGAGTTGTAAAGGGGCATCCTGATCCTATTCAAAGCAGTCGATTGCAGTCATGCAGATCTGTTGTGGGTTGTTAACACAATACATCAGGTATGGTTCTTTGTTCTTCTTTAAGTTCAGTAAGTTACGTAAATGACGATACAATTACAAAACTGTATAACTTAAAAAAAACTTAATTACCTTTTTCACCTTGCATATATAACTTAAAAAACTTGAACCTTGATACATTTATATCAAAATATCCCAAAAACCTGGACATTCCCACCAACCCTTTAACCCAAAACACATCTTCACAAAGACAAAAAAAATACATCATCAGTATGGCATGACCTTCAGCTTCTGAATTAACGACAAAAGCTCCGCTGCTCGCTTTTGTTTCTTCATAACATTCACCAATATCATTGACACCTCTGAAAAGCGTGAGCTCTGAAATGCGCTAAAAAGCTCAGCTGCTCGAATTTGGGTTTGCAAATTCGTGAGCTCTGAAATGCGCTGAACAGTGGATTCAAACTCAAACACCTTCTCCAGCTCGCCAAGCACAAAGTCCCTCTCAGCCACACGACTCATTATCTCGTTTGCTTTTTTTCTTCGCTCCCCTTCATCCACCAATGTGACAGTGACCTCCCTCTCGTACCTTACAACCATCATGTCTCTAACCAAGGTTGACCCAGCAGCAGCAGCTAACTCGTTGAAAAATGGCATAGATGTTGTCATATTTGTATATCTTATTCAAAACCTTTTTTTAGTGTATATGTGTGTCTTTAGTTTGAGATTTTGCTTTGTTAGTGATTAATTTTTCGTGTTTGTATGTCACTTATAAGCACACTTGCTTTAAATACAACCCTTGATTCACACAAATTAATATTTACTCATGGTTCATTTCACTTCCACATACATGACCAAAAATATTAATTGTGTGTCTGTTTAATGAGTATTTTGTCTTTGGTTATGATTTTTAATCTTTGTTTATATGTGACTACTGAGGGCAGTTGATTTGATTGCCACCCTTAAGCCTCACGAATGAAAAATTATTCATCATTAACTTCCCTTCCCCATGCATGAACAGACAATAACTACCCATCCTTTCACATCCAATGGCAGTTTGACCAAAAGTAATCCTAACATAACTATATTTATATGTAGGTAATACACAACTCATATATCATTTTTCTAACATTACTTATCATATCATACACCCTACAACGTCATTCGTCAAACATGGCTTCTTCTTCTTCCAACAATGTCAATGAAATCAAAGAGGTATCTTGGTCCTATAATATGGCAACGGAATTCAAGATCTTTGTGAACAATCGAATCACTCAAGATAAACGTTGTTTGATTCGATATGTGGAGGAGCGTAATGAACACCAAAAGAAAGTTGAGGCAAGTCAGGATCCAATCAGTGTGAGTGAACCTCAGGGTCTATTGAAGAAAAAAACTGGTGCTATTATTGGTTGTATGGTTGAAACACAGAAAAGGGACCGTAACAGGATTAATTTGTTGACTGCTCTAATCAATGACATCATTGATGAGATTCGTGAGATGGAAGGCCAAGCTAAGCTTATGGAGGTTCATGAACAAGCCTCCTCGGATGAAGATTAATGTATGATCAGGATGCATGTCTTTTGGGGTTATATTTTGCCACTCATATTGTATGACTTGATATTAAGTTTGTAGTTATCTTTACTTATGTGTATGTACTTAGTACTTACATTAGTTTGTGAATGTATCATGGCTATTAATATTAATGTTTGTTGCTTTCTTTATTTTGTGCTTTTTTTTGTTCTTTGTTACTTTTGTTTTTTGTTATCTTTATATGTATATCTAAGATATATGAATCAAGAAAAGGTTATGGTTTGTTGGTTGGTGTACACGGCTAGGTACATTAACCCATAATTATGGCTGGGGTTTGCTTGGTTTTGGCGGTCCCTTTTTCCCCTTTTCCCGCCTATCCTATTGGGAACAATTCAACCACATATCCACCCTATTTAATACATCGCTTGCATACGCTAACAACACACACACACATAATTAACCTTTAAAGAAACACAAACAACAATGGCAGCAAATGGACAGTTTACAAATGATGCTGAAGAATACGCCTTCGTCTTAAACAACTCATTGTTGTTTAGCGCAGTCTTTAAAGAATTCGGGTTTGCTCCCGTATCAGAATATGGTTCTTATAGTCAAGTTAACCCCTGGATGAGGACATAAATACTGAGCTGGGTGCACAGACAGGACTTTTACTGGGATGAGGTATTTGGATTGACTGAGGAACAAGATGTAGATGAGGAGGAGGAGGACAAGGTGGTTGCGCAGCCAAATGTTGTGGAGCAACTGCAAAACGTGGAGGAGCAGCAACATATTGTGGTGGAGGAGCCGCGAAATTTGATGGATGAGTTAAATTTGGAAAAAAGGATTACTTATCTTGAAATTACCTTTCAACAACTCAAAGAAAGGAAGGAAATGAGGGAAACGAGGGAAAGGATGGAAAGGGAAGAAAGCATGGAAGAGAGCTCTGGTTCGAATGTTTTTGGTGTTTGAATAGTTGTGTTTAATTTTTTTTAACTAGTTAATGCTTATTGTGTTTCAATGTTTTGAGTATGCAAGTCATGATTTACATAATATGATTCACTAGTGTTTGATTGCTTAGAGTATTCATTTGCAGATTGCATTTCATATGAAAACTACCATTTCCAAATTGATAAAAGCTTGACTATATTTGCCTTTGCATATACTCTCATGGCATTTACCATTTGCATATTGACTTTCTAAAGTCAAACTAATGCTAATTGTTATGAGTCAAACTGATTATTTAAGCCAAGAACACCAATTGCTAAATGTGCACATGAAATAACAAACTAAAACAAACCAAAATTCTAAATACAACAGACCAATTTCCATTACTACATATCAAAAACAACTGGTCGTTACATCATTTGGATCATGATCCTAACCAACAGACAGCATCTTAGATAATACTGCATAAACACAAAGACACACACTCAAGCTAAACCAAAAAGACAACCACTAGACCTAACCTAAAATTAGTAAAAAAGCAAATGGCAACCAACAGAACATCAAATACATCATCATCTTCATCATCATATAAACATGATTGACCATACATTCCCTTCAAAAACCCACAACACCATACCTACCTAAGAACCCAACAAAAGATGTTACCCTACAAAAGAACACACCAAAGCATGACCTAATCATCATAAAAGTCCATAATGGTCATATGACGCTCATTCTCAGTCAGACCTTCACGGATCTCAAACAAAATACCCCTCAACGCCTCCAACCTTCTTCGGTTCCTCACTTGTTTCTGGCGCAAACACTCATACGTATCTCTAGCAGCTTCTTCTTTTTCATCATTCAGTGACAAAACCTCTGCCATTCTCTGATCACCTATATCAATTTTCGTTTGCACCTCATTACATTTCTCCCCGACCCACCTAATGAAAGCTTCCTCTTCAGTGTGATCTTGAATGAATAAAAACTTGAAGCATTTGTTTAGTTTATCTGATCCAAAAGCTTCTTTCAATTCATTGATAAGAGGAGTGGCAGCAGCCATTGACTTGATTGATGGGTTAAAAAAAAGGACTTTTGCTTTAGAGGAGTTATTAGGACTTAGCAATATATGGGAAAATGTAACCTATATAATACATCTAAAAAGGGTGCTATCATTGCAAAACTTAATTGTCGAATTAATTCACATAGTTGGTTTGCTTTCCCATGCAGAATTATGAATAAGTTTTTCGAAAATACATGTTGCAATGGGAGATGGATACACCTACCCACTGGGAGAGAAGGAACAAAACATTAATTGTGTTTTTATTCCTTTCAATGACATATACATGCCACATATTACAAGCATATGGGTAGACTACCCACTAGGTAGATTAATTTTTCTCCATTGCATTGACACATAAATTTTTTCCGCCTATAACATAGAGTTTAGTTAGCGTTTCAAATGTAACATAAATTTATGCGAGCCATTACATTATGCGAAGCCTATACAACCTAAAAACTTTCTTAATTTACTCGACCTCGATTAGAGATAACGAAATCACGCCATTTACCAACAAGTTTATGTGAAAAATTGCATTATGATAAATATATAAATAGTTAAAATCATTTTGAGATTTATAACTCGACATCAATTAAAGAGTAGCGAAATAACGCCATTATGATAATGATATAAAAAGTTGCCCCATTTTCCCAAGTTGCCCAATTTGCATTTCACTCTTGCACTTTTGAGCAACTTGCTCATAAAATGACAAAAACATTAAAAAGTTAAAAAACCTGTTCACGTCAACTTGCTACCATCAAAACACGTGTCATGTACGATGGGCAACCAAACTTTTTGAAATCTTGTTATGTTTACACGTGTCCTTCCTTTTGGGTAACCATATGTCTTTTGGGCAAATTTGATTTTTCACTTATAAGAGGAATGCCAACTATGTACAGTTTAAAAATCCAAAATGTTTACAAGTTTATTGATTTTATGACTATACTGCTGTCGGGAAAAAAAAAGATGATTACAAATGTAACTGGAATTTTTTTTAGAGCATTGATTGGCATACCTAATTGTAACATTTCTTGGTTATATACAAAATTAACTATTGTATGCATGTTCAGACCTCCACTAAACTGCCTATACAACTTCTCTTCGTTCAACTTCCACTATCCAAAACTGTTTTAAACTTTTAAACTCTTCAACTGTTTTTCAACTTCCTCTAAAAATTTAATTTGTATATCTGATCCAGAAGCTTCTTTCAATTCGTTGATATTGCTCGTGTTTGGTTATGCTACTCTCTCTAATCTCATTTTTAAAAGCTGCATATCTTATTGGTATTAAAACCGGTTATTGTAGTGCTTGTTTTATATTGTTAGTGGTTTTAACCCATTTAGAGACTTTCCATGAGTTGCAACACTGAATTGACTCTTCATGGTCAATATGTTTTTTTTGCCCATTTGTTATACTATATGTCTCATCAAATCCTCTTTCATAAAATAAAGGTTTTTGACTATTTGAGGAATTAGTATACGATGGTATTTTTACAATGACATTCTAAAACTAAAGTTAATGTGGACACAACCAAGATTCTATAAGCATCTGCAAAAACATGTCCAAGTATGGGTTTAACTCCGTATGTAACTTGTAAACATGATTGTGTGTGCGAGATAATAAAATTATTCAACTAAAAAAAATTAAAAAATAAACAGAAAACAACAACATTGTGACATTCAAACATACATCTGATTCATTAATATTACAACGTTTATATTTATTGAAAAGATTAACAAACAAAAGCCCCTAAACCACCATTCACCTAATCATACTCATCCAAGAAGGCAATGGCATGCTCCTTCTTTGATATAATAGCACGAACATCTTTCTGCTCATAACGACTTACAAACAGTTATCTATAACTGCGCACAACTGCTTATAAACATCTGTAAAATTACATGTTATAGTGAAAATATATATAACTGCTCCTAACAGCATATAAACAGTTATCTTTAACTGCTCATAACTGCAGAGTTTTTTTGCCTATTTATTCCCTGCTAATTTGTTATATGATGATATCTGGTTACATCTCCTTTAAACCAAACTTGTTTTTTTTCCAATGGCTCTGTTCCAGATCCTTGATCATCTTATGAATCTTGCTGGGAGTTCTAATTCGCATGACAGAATGCGCGTGTGGTTTGTGCAGCAGGCAACGGAGGACACTGCATTCGCTAACCTGTTATTTGTGTGCTGCCAGCATTTGAGGCGCGTAATGAACAAACATCGGATTATGATGGTAGACATGGAAGCGTTAGGCGATCGTGGAGTTGCGGTGGATTCTCTGGAAGCATTAAGGAAAACATGTAGTAGGCATAAATCCATGCTTGAAATCATGACAGATTTATTGGCTCAAGCTAGGAGCGGTGTTCGTGAGGAGGAAGCCAACGCGGTTAAAATGAATGAAAATAATTAGTTGCTTATGTAAGTAGCAAATTTCATAACGGTTACTGCACAATGTGATGGCATATTTAACGTTGTAATAATTTGTGTATACAGTTTATTTGTTGTGTTGTTCATGGAATGGTATTATGGTCTAATTGATGTATATGAAGTTTTAACTAATCTATTTTAATGAATTTACTCTTATGAAGATTGATGATTCTGGAAGTCAACAAACGTTTACTGTGTTTCATAAAGCGGATTTAGTAACTTATTATAAACTATACCATATGGATGTTTCTAGTTTGGCTCGTTAGAAAACACTAAGATTATTGAGGATATGCATGGGTCAGGAATATAATGTCATTGAGGGTGGTTGTTTTTCAAAATATCAATCTTCATTGCATATGACTGAGTTTGTGGTCATGCTTGAACTAAAACTGAGATGCCATATTGAGGATTGTTTGCATGTGACTATTCTTTGTCATTTGGGTTTCGATATTTAAGAGTTGCCATAGGGTTGTTTACATCTCATATCTGATCAACACATCTCATTCCTTACCTCATACAATTTTCCCCCTACTCTTAATCACTTTCTTCACCATAGTTGCTTCATTTGCAACGGAATATGTCGACTGGTAAAAGACTTAAGTTAGAGCAGAAGGTTGATGATAGGCAGTGGTCAAATAAGGTAGCAAGAGAGGTTATTTTTCCTGAGATTTATGAGAGATATGGGCCAAATGCTGAAGCAAAAATGCAATTGCCAGCTGAAACTCTAGAAGAGCTAAGACGGCAAGTATACGCTGAGGAACAAGCAGAATGTGGTGAAACAAGTGGTAGTGTTAAACTGAAGGGACAACAGTCACACAATAATGGTCCCAGTAGCATTAGAAATGTTTTAGGGAACCAACCTATAATCGACGAGACACTTAGAAAAAATGAAACCACATAGGAAGACTATAAAGATGTGCTAAAGAAACAAGGAAGTATAAAATAAATTTTGTATCGTTGTAAAGTAATGTTTCGAATGTTATAACTAAACAAGTTGGGTTACTTTTGTTAATGTGTTTATGATAGTAATAATAGACTGCTATTTCAAAAGATAGATGGGAAACAAAAGAGGATGATGCGGAAAAGAAACCTAAACCAGATAACTTGTCACACCATTCTCTTTCGTTTTTCGTCTATCTTTGGTTAAATGCCCTCTACCGATGATATAAGCCTAATGTGGAAATGGATGATGTATTAGACAATGTTGTACAACATCCTATATTTCTGAGGGCCCCCTACAATTCCTTTTGCTTTTGCAGCAGTCTATATGCAAAAGCCTTGACCAAGCGAAATGATAGATTGTTGAAATAACAAAAGGAACTGTAGTGGACACTGAGAATGGGTAATTCAGTTGAACATCGTATGTCTAGTTATGTGACACACGATGTTGCATGGCTATTATAAGGCGTACATTTTATGAATGTCACTGGCAATGCACTCATAAGGTGCTCTTATATATCCAGAGCTGAGAAAGAAGATAAGGATATGGCAAAATGCATTTGCACCAAATACACTTGTACGACATCCTCTTCTTCTTTCACACCTCTGGATATGTAAGTTGAACATCGTTTGTCTTGTTATGTGACAGACCCTGTTACAAATTTACGTGGTTTGCACTATTAACTTAATCAATTTCTTATGTAACATTTGCAATTGAATTACATGAAATATTATGGGTTACTTATGATTTTGTGTTTATGATATCTATAACATCGTTGATATATGCATGCATTATTCTTAACTAATGAAAAGATATCTCTGATGGCATAGGTGATGTGACTAAGGATCACTGGTAAGACAGATGCAATAAATATAGAATGATAAGAAGGAAAAAGATGATATGGCAAAAACATGTATTTGCACCAAATACACTTCTACGAGATCCTCTCTTTCCTTGTTATCAATTCTATATTCCTTGAGTATGGTTAATCAATGATGCTGTCATTTAATGGATCATACCTCAACAGGATGCAATGATACCGTAACAACCAACTACAAATTTTACCATGAACAACAGTCGTTGTTATGTAGTTTATGAAACTGCATCACGATCTTCATTTCTCAATATTGACACACGATGTTGCATGTCTAAAACAGCGTAGGTCCTACAACTGTAATAGCCGAAAATCAACAAAGTTACCCCTTCTGCGTGCCCCCGAACAATCCCTTTTGCTTTCTCAACACTCTTTGAGCAAAAGCTTGCACCAAGCGAATTGCTAGATTGCTGAAATAACAAAAGGAATAGTTGTGGACACGAAGAATGGGTAATTATGTTTAAACATCGTATGTCAATATTAAAAAATGAACAAGACGATGGACTATAAACTAAAGATTTTACTTACTAAAGAAACAGGCATAAAACAACAACGATGCATATGCAAGTGGACACACTTTGGTACTTTGAGCCTCCACTGGAAATCCCATTGCCATGTCGACGAAACATGTGCAAAGGTTTGCGCCAAACCCATTGCAAATGACAATGACATAGGAATGGGTTTTCGAGGGGAAGCTCAAAGTACCAAGGTGTGCCAAGTATATCGATTCTAGAAAAACATGTGAGTACTAGGACTCGTGTTGAATGGGATAATGAAGGAGGGTGGATTGCCAGGAACAATACACGCTATATCATTATCACAATCAACACACCTCAATGATCGGGCCACATCAATCTGACAATGTAGATGGGTTCCATTGGTTAAATTGACTGAGTTCCCTAAAACCATCGGTGTGCTTGATATTGATCACATTTTTCAAAAAAACTTAAAAAAAAAAAAAAGCAAAAAATAATAATGGGATCAAGAACAAGCACACATACGGTTTTAGGGAACTCAGTCAATTTAAGCAATGGAACCCATCTACATCGTTAGATAGATGTGCCCAGATCATTGAGGTTTTCAAGGTGAAGCTCAATGTAGCAAGCTGTGTATGGCCACATTACTTGGTGGATGGTTGGTTTTAGATCATAAAAAAGAATGGAATGCAACAAACCAACATACGTAACCCTTCTTAGTTCCCGCTACGGCTCCTTTTGTCGTTTCAACACCCTTTGAGCAAAGGCCTGCACCAGGCTCATTGCTAGATTGTTGAAAAAACAAAAGGAACTGTATGGGAACTAAGAAGGGAAAGGTATGTTGAAATTCCAGACTCATTTATAAACTTAAACCAAGCGTCCACAAAGTAATGTGGGCAGCTAAAACATAACTTGTTTCGTTGAACTTCACTTTGAAACACTTTTCTACAATCCACAACTATATCACTTTGACAAATTAACATCACCTAAAGTATGATAGAATTATCGATTATATAAAAGTGAGTGAGTATTAGGACTCTCGTGTTGAATGGGATAATGGGATAATGAAGGAGTGTGGCTTGCCATGAAGAAGAAACACTATATCATTATCACAATCAACACACCTCAATGATAAGGATACATCTATCCCGCGTCTATGATGGTTTCCGAAAGTTGATTTGGATACTGTCCCTAGAACCATTTGCGTCCTTAATCTTTATCACAAATTAACTGTCGGACACCATCAAAGACGCTCGAAAGACATATCTTTATAATTGAGGTTAGCGAGACAAGTTCATTCTAACAAGTCATGCCAGCACCTATTACATACCTTGTTAGTTTGAACTTCTCGTTGAAACACTTTTATACAATCGACAAGTATATCAAACTGAAACTTTAACTTTCTTAGATAGCGCCTAAACATATATAAAACCTATTTATTTGCTAATTGTGTTAAAAACTTAATTCTCGTACCAATAACTATATAAAATCTTTTTTTTTTGCCATGATGTTTTTTAAACTGTATTAAGCTAATTTCAGAAAATATTTAATGCATTTCATACGACGAGAAGGTTCACTTACGGGGCTTTCATCACGTTCGCCAACCAACGAGTGTATATCAGAAGGATAACAAGAGACCGTGCAGTTTGTCGAGCCATATGGAATAGAGTAGACACTAACTTTTCAATTCCACCCATCCATTTTTAAAGCAAGTGTCATGAAGAGATGCTGCATAAAAATAAATATTCATCATTACTAAAGGGCAAATAATATCACATGAATGTGGACAAATAACATATAACCCCAGATACGTAATTGTACTTTTGCCTTCACATTAAATGTTCGTACATGATATGTCAAACCCTATGCAAGTATTATGCAATTCTTTGGTGGTTAATTATAACAAATGTCCATATTAGTCTTATGCACTTTTTTGGTACTTAATTAAAACTAATGTCCATATATCTGTTATGTAATTTTTTGGTACTTAATTAAGACATATCTCCATATAAGTGTTATTTAATTTTTTGGAAGTTATTTATAAAAAATGCCAAACCATTTTAGTCAGTAAACCATTATGAGGAAACAAGCGTATATGAAAGATGTTAATCTACTGACAAAGATGTAACGTGACCTGAAAAAGGTTGTCTCCGCCTCTGTCACCACAGCCGTACATACAGTAGGGGCAGCAAAGACTTCCGGCAGTCGAGGCTTACATAAGTCTGTAACAGTGTTTCAGGATAAAAGTATAATTAAAACGCAGATCTACAAAGAAGATGTAAAAATATATGGAAAAAAACCTTCAAGCCTTAATTACTATTACAGATCTATTATGTAGCTTAAAAGAATACCTCATAACTTTGATAAACATCTTGGGTTGTTGAAACGTCCAGTGGTTATGAGGATTGCTGGTGGACTGGTTGACTTGTAGTGAGATCCGGTGGTCGTGATGGTGGAAGATGAAAATATTGGTGAGGTGCAAAGAGTGTTTTTTAGATGGAGGAAGATGAGAATAGAGGATATGTGTTGGAGGAAGATGAGTTATGTGTTTATTTATAACATGAGAGGTTAATTAGGTGAGTGGTTATTTCATTAAATATGGTATTAATTGTAGTAAAGTGTTCCTTCCCCAAGAAGCTTGTAGTTAAAGAAAAAAAAAAAGTTGCCCAATACGAGTTGCTCAACAAAGTACAGGTTGCCCTATACATTATACCCGACACATACCTTACAAGTACTATTCA
>LBNU01025725.1:4276-39682 GCA_014162995.1 Artemisia annua | reverse complement strand
AGACCTATAAGCACAAACTAAAAGCAAAACCAAGCATATACTAACTCAGTTAATCACTAACAAGCTAGAAATATCAATTAACAACAAGTAACTCACAGGAAATTGGAATCTCAATCTCAATGCATACACACATTTCATAAACAAGAATAGCAGGGTAAGAAGCAACTAGAGGAGTGAAATAAGCAATCCTAATGAGAAATTAAGGCCAAACAGAAAGTGCATACAACAAGACAATGTGAGTAGCTATCCAAATCACCAAATTTCAAGTCCTGAGCTTAAATAACCAACAAGTAATGATCTGAAGAAAAATGGGTCAAACTGTGTGAACTGGGTGCAGGGCAATCAACAGAGCACAAGGGTCACTTTAAGGATGATTTTTAATGACCAAACCAGCTTCAAAGTTGGATTTTCTTTTTGATTCAGACAAACAAGCTAGCAAACAACACAAAACAACAAAGATTACCTATTTCCAATCTGTGTTGAAACCTACAAATCATTAAGCAATCTGTCCCATTTTCACAGCTAAAACATATTTGACTTTTTTTTTTAAGATTAAAAGTTGACTAATGTTAGATTCTAAAGCTCTTGGATAGTTGAATAAGCTGTATTAAGTTAAAATGAGACCATTTCAAGTAGTCTTGACAAGTTTTATACTGATTTGATGATTATGGGGTTCCAAAATACCAGCAGTCCAACTGTAATAAAAATTATGGACTAATTTTGATTTTTCTTCTTAAAGCTACCAATGTTAAGGTTGAAATGAACTAATTTATAGCCAAGAGTGATGTCTCAATGGTTTTCATCCAAAACTAACATTACTAACACAGTAGAACAACTTGATCCAAACACCCCTAAAGAAACTGATTAAGAAACTTGATAGAGCAAATGATCAAATTAAGCCATGAAACTGATATGTTAACTTATACTAAGCTAATATAAACACAATTAAACAAAAACAAGGAACACTTAACACTAATAACTAACAACTACAGTAAATGAGAAATTATACTAAAATTTGGAAATTGGAACAAAAGTATGAGACCTTGACCCTTGGCTGAACCAAAGGACCTTGAAGCTGCAACAAGCTCTAGCTTGTCAAATGACAAGCTAGTAAAGTCCCTCTGGCCAATCCTTTTAGACCACTTCCAATGCACTCCACTGTCTCATGCTTAGGTACCCTGTTGTGCCTTCACTGATTTTATATATGCTCTTTTTTATTATGTTGTCTAAGGTATTTTAAAGCTAAGTACTTTTGTATATGAGTGGTTTAAGCTTTAAGCAAACTCAAACAAATTTTATTAAAATACTTAAACCTTCATTAAATGGAAATGATATACTTACTTGAAATTCAAGAACAAAAACTTTCATTAACTTAAGAATAGCAAATTGAACACACTAAGTTTATACTGGAAACCTTAATTGACAATATTTCGACAATACAATAGCTAAAATATCTCTCTCTGCTCCCACCCATCCTCTTTCTTCTTATAGGTGCCAATATAGGTTCATGGGGATCCCTTGACCTTTCCCAGCAACAATATAGACCTTTGGATAGAACATAAAAGCTTGACCGTGATCCCCTTGGCGACAAAAAAGTCTTTTGTAGTTATAGGTAGCTTTGGAGGGATTGGGGGCATTAAAGCACTTTGGGAAGCTTAGCGGGTTGGAGGAACATAGGATGGGGATGTGAATGTGGAGGGAAGGAGGTGGGTGTACTGTGTGACTTTTCACCGGGGGGGAAGAAGAGGTCAAAGTGGGGTTTGACTGGTTGTATTAAACGAAGTTAAGTGGTTTTGGGCTGTTAAGGAAAATGGGCAGGGTAATGTTTTGTGATGGTTATTTGGTGTTGTGATTGGATGGATGTAATGTAAACAAGGTCCAATGTTGTTGTTATGATAATCACAAGGACTAAACTTGCAATTTTCAAAACTTGAGACTGAATTTTGCACACTACCAAAATTCTCCACAAGGACCAATATGCCAAACCAATAACAGCAAGGACCAAAAATATTATTTTTCCATTTTAAATACCCCAAGGACCATTTTTGTAAATTTCCCAAAGTTCAAGGACCTGTTTTGCCAATTGCCCAAAAATTCATTCAAGGACCATTTTTGACAACTTAAAACAATTCAAGGACCTTGAATGATAAAACTCCACATTTTTAAACTCCAGGGACTATTTTTGCCAATCTTAGAAAGTTGGGGGACTAAAACTGCCAATTCTGCAAACTTTGCTCGTTTTTCATTTGTTTTTAAACATTTTGCATTTGAGACACATAAAACACGATCCTTGGATATTTTCATCATTTTGATGTGATTTTGCGTGTTTTCAGGTGTTTTGCGTTTTAGAATTGACCAAAAATGATGAGTGTTTGAGCACTCATCAAGAAACCACTACAACCGTTGATAGCGAACACCCTCAATGTGAGGAAACATGTACTTCTAACACTGTTATTTGTGAAACCTCTTCGTCTTTGGTTGCAGGTGCTTCAACTATCTCAGAACCCAGTTCTTCAAAGGGTTCAAATTCTGTAAATTCTTTAAAATCATTCTTTCAATCTTCTATATTTGATTTTCCATTTCTTTTATAAAACAAAAACCAAATACAAAATTTGAAAAACCAACAAAAACAAAAAAATATATAGAAAATTTTCAAAAATACAAAAACAATATAAAACCAAAAAATCCAAAAATATTCTTCTCACGACATGTCTCTCGTATAATCGATATTATGTACGTTTCTAGAAATGTCAGTAAAAAATGACACGGATATGTACATATGCTTGAGCGGGAGTTCACTAAATGTTTTCTAAAACATGTCATTTCTCAAATTTTTTTTCACAATGGCTTTCGTATACTTCAGTACGAAACCCAAACTTCAATGATGACTTCTGATTATTTTAGATCAGGACTCAAACGTTCAAAACAGAAATTCTTTTCAAAAAGGTTCGAGTATAAACAAACGAAAAGATTTCAAGCAAAAACTCGTTTGTACAAAATGACTTGTGTACATTTCAATACATAACTCGCACTTCAAAAAGATAACTCCCTCCAAACACTTAAAATTGATTTTAAACTTTATGTTTAAAAATATGATTTCTTTAAGGGGGAGTATAAAAATCAAAAGTAAAATGTTCCGATTTCATGCAAATATAAATCCGTCTATCTCTCGAAAATCTTTTTCTACTAATCAGTTGATATCAAAAATATCACGATATGCTATTTTTGAGGGGGAGAAGACGTGATTAAAATGTGATCTAAAACGTGATTGATATGTGATCAAGATGGTTAAAGATTGTTGTTGTATCATAAAAGAGCTAGACTCAGTATTGACCCTCGAATTGACGAAACTTATATGTCTGTAACCAAAAAGACTTGTCCTGGATGGGTAATAATTTCAAGCTGGTCTAACCAGTGATGTAAACGTGTCTCGAATAGGACTTGTCTAAGTAGAATGTACCAATTCGAGAAACTTTCTTTGGACTTGACCAGGCCGGGTAATAATTTCAAGCTAGTCTAACTAGTGATGTAAACGTGTCTCGAATCGGTCTTGTTCACTGAAAGTGGATCAATTCAAAAGTGCAAACTCCTCCCGCATGTGCAAATTTCTTATAAAATTGCATGAGCACATGTGAAGGGGGAGTCCTTCAAAAGAAATCAAAACTCTCAAAGTGTTAACAAAAATATGTTTTATGATCATAAACACTTTGAGAAGTTTTTCAAATGTTTGGTTTAATGGCAACAATAGGATAGTCATGAAGATATAAGGTGACTAAGGTTAGGAAAAACCGTCCTATGATCCGCCAGAGCCGGAGGGATCTACCCAAGGACAATTCCAATAGATTAGAATTAGAAGTCCTTAGGTATGATTGAAAAAAGGAGTAAAGAATGAAAGGAAAAAGAAGGGGTTGAAGAATTAAAAAGAAAAGCAAATGAAAGGGTGAAAAGAAATAGCCCTCCATATGTTCAACCTTAGGGCAGACATCGGGTTCAATTCATATGCTACTGGATGTTACTAAGGTGACACCGGTATTGAAGATAAAGACGTCATGGACCCAGTGACGCACTGCACTTAACCTTCTAACCACTCGGGTATCTCTCAAAATATACTTGTTTCATTTTCACGGAGAACCTTGCATAATCTATCGACCTCTCACTCCGAGATGTGTTGATATTGAAAAGGAGGCCCTCTGCTCCATGCATCCGACGACTAAATGTGCACTTATTGAGTCTAGAGCCCCGAGATTCATCAAAATATCTCTTAGGAACACTTAATATTCTTACACTGGTGATTCTACATCAATGGATACCAGTTGTAAATTATCGAGTCCTACGCACATCTTAGCAATCTGCCCAGAACGTTTATGAGAGAATTTACTTATGTATTTCTCAATGATTGAACGGAAACTCCTGCCAGGGTCAACATCAAACAGCCCTGACAGCAGGTCACTTCGGTAATTCTTTATGGGTTACGCTTAGTGTTCACGGTGGTTCCAAAACGGTCTACAGTCGTGGGGTGATCTCCAATGACTCACCTAATCGTTGGTGTACTTCGGTATGTCAGTGTAAGCCCTTTCGGGGGTATCCGATTAGGAACGGCCTTGGTAAGGATTAGAGAGAGTTTTCACACTATGCTATCAACGATCTCTAATTCCGAACCTGTAAGTATCAGTTGTTTTATCACTAACAAATTTTATGCAGCTACAACCACCATCGTGATACAAAGTTTCCACATGCTCATACATACATCACAAAGTCAAAGGAAAGTTCTCACAAAGATCAAAGGATAGCAACAGTCAAAGAAAGATTCTACGCCAAAAAGAAGAATCTACAAAGTAATGTGACAAAGATCAAAGTGAAAGAACGGGAACAACAAATGTATGTATGACAAAGACTAAAGACGTATGAGCATGTTGGAAAGGCGTTTATCCATCAAAGACAAAGACGTGACGAAAGGCAGATAACTCCACCACAACAACAAAGAGATAAGAACAAAAGAAAAGTCACTCACCAAAGATCACAAAGCATGGAAGAACAAAAAACGATGAACAATGAACTATGACTTATCTAATGATTCTTAAAGACATCCAGAGCAATGAATGTTAAAGTTTAAAGACAAAGATGATGACGTCGCGCAACCTTTGATAACCGACACTTAGGGGGAGATTGTTAGGATCGTATTTTATTTATAAAAAGTGTCGGTCATTAATGTTATGTAATAGGTTGCTTTAGAACATTATTTCATGTTATTTAGTTCAAGTATTCATGGTTTGTAAAAGTCTAGGGGCGATTAGTGTAATAATGTAAAAGTTAAGTGATGCACTACACTTCCACTATAAATACTCATGTAAACCTCATTTGGAGGTTGGTTGGTTCTCTAGTAATATCAAGGTTTATTATTTACACACTTGAGTTCCTCCCACTCTCTCTCTACTCTCTTTCTCTCTCTAGATTTACGCATGATTCTTGAGTGAATAAGGTTGTTCTACGGTCCTACACATGATAACTCATATAATATACAAATACATCAAATAATATTACATTTACAGCAGTGAAAGTAAAAATAAAATGAAAAGGGAGTGATAAGTTTTCTTACAAAGTGAAGAACAAGATGAATATTTAAGAACTAAAAACAAGGATCATCCAAGGTCATCAACAAGGAGTTTTTGTGAACTTGGCAAGAAGAACTTTTAAAAGCTCATGGAGGACTTTAAATTTATAGCCACAATATCATCTTGGAAGTCATCAAAAGTCTTGAGAAAAAGGGTCTTGAAGAAGAAAAGAAACAAGTCTTTGAAGAGGAAAAAGAATCAAAGACAAACTAGCACCAAAGGACCTTCAAACTTGCTTTAATCTTGGACTAGGAAAAATCAAGCACCAAGGTGTGATTGGTCTTGAGAGCCACGAATTTTAGGGAGAAAGGAGCATATTTTTGGAGAGAAAAAAAAGTCATGGTGATGATAACTATGTGAAATGAGGTAAAAAAAATGATATAAGTTAGCTAGTTTTGACATAGTGGGATCCATGTGTAGCTATGAGGATGTGTAACCAAGACACTTGGTGTATTGGTATCACCAAAACCAGCCATAGAGCCAAAAGGGTGGGATTGAGTGGGGTTGTGATGGTTTAGTTTGATATAAGTGTAGTTTTTGATCCCCGGTAATTAAAACGTGTAGTTTTTAAGACGCGTAATATAATACCGAGAAGTAGTAAAACAAAAAACTTTTAAAAATCTTAAAACTTGTTTCCTAATATATTTTAGTAATTTAGATGAGTGGTGAATTCATCGGAGGGTTTAAATGTAGTTAAAACCTAAAAACGTAGGTTTAGATCGCGTAAAACGTAAAAGGTGCAGTTTTACGTAAAATTGGAAAAAGTAAATTATGACTTTTAAAATAGGATTGTAAGGAACCAAAAATGCATAAAATGTGTAGACTGGCCATAGTCCAGTGTCGGTTTGAATTAATTGAACGTACGCGGATAACTTTCGACGAAATTAATTATTTAAAAATAAAGTAGTTAAATAATAAATTATTAAAATTAATGACATGAAAATTTTGAAATGTCACATCACGTACCCCTTAAGAGAGCTCCGTCCCGGAGCTTAACTCGCTTTATCTCCAGATGGTTCACTTGTGAAAAGATGGGGATGCTTGCTTTTGCAATTCGTTTTCATTATCCGATGCGAATTCAGGTTCCCAAAATAGATGATCAATTAACAGAAATACAGAAATAATAGGTACAACGCGTTGGTAATCGGATGAATTTCCCTAGAAGACAAAGCTTATCCTAAAAGTTTGACACGCGAAAATAAACAAACACAAATTTAGTTTTCGTATGGATGGTTACATCAACTTGTTTGATAAAAGATTTTGATTTCGAGTTTTAGTTTGGTAGCTGGTTAAATAAAATAAATAAGGAGAAAAACGCCAATTATGTAATATATACGCCTCATATATTACTTATGAGGAGTAAGCGAAAATATAATACGTTGCTTAAAAAGAATGATCAAATAAAAGAAATTAAAGTATAGAATACATTATATGTATATATATAGGAAAATTAAGAAAATAAATAAATAATAAAAGGATAGAATTCGACATGAATCCGAAAACCTCAAAATGGAGCAACAGAAAATTTTTGATAAAAGAAAACATGCTAGAAAAGCATTCTAAGTGATTTAAAAGGAATTCTAAAATTTTTATAAATTTTAATATTTTTCGTCTTTTTGTCGGAATTTATGATAATATAAATTTGTAAAATTTTACTAAGTTTAGAATTTTTAGAAAATTTCGGCATGACCCGTTCGTTTCTCGGACGTTTCCATATTTTACAAAACCTCTTTTAAACAATATAAAATGATTTAACAAAACTATTATAATCTGATATGACAGAGCTAAACAACTGAGACGCCCCTTTTGGATCATTACATCCAAAAGTGCACTATAATCCACTACGGCTAATCCGAAATCTAAAGATTAGAAATGATATGATTTATAAAACAATGCATGCTAATTAATAAGGAATAATAGAATTTTCTGGAAAAATGACACTTAAATGATATATACTATTTTTCGTAAATTAAACAACTTTGAACCATTTTCGTAAAATAAAAAAAATAAACAACTTAAACAATCCTGGAAAAATAAACCGTTTATCTAGTTCGGAGTCATTGGAAACAAAGAGCACGGCTCGTCATAACTACGGCGCATTAATTTCACTTGTTACGAAATAAATAAACGATTACATTTGCAAAACAATAAGTTCAAAGCCGTTAGCCCATGGCTCGGCTCATCATAACCGAAAGCCACAATTTATTCCAATTATGATTACAAATTCAAAACTATTAATCTGGTTTGTTAAGCCACAATGAGCTATCCAAAAATCAATCTTTTAGCTTGTCAAAACATTTTTAAGCCATCCAAATCCTAAGGTTTAAATTATGACAGTAAGTTACATAAATCATGATTAAAATAATCCATAAATAAGTACTTTAGCAAATAACTTTTATTTGACCAAATTAACCACCGTGATTTAATAATTAATTTTTACAAAAGAACCCATAATTCAATTTGATTGAAAACTTCAAAATTTGATAACATACAAACTAACCATCCAGTTGAACAACTAAAAAGATAGGATTGATAGTTAGCCAAAAACATGCTTGAAGATGTAACTTGACCCATGAAATTCGTTCAATAACACACTTTTGATTTGGTTGGAATTAAATCCGAAGTTAAAAGGGACTCTAGCTTGAATCTTGATGGAGATAGATGGTGAAAATTTGATGGTGATGTTGTAATCTATAGCCTCGGATAGAGGTGCTTGATTACCGTGACATGTTGAAGCCGAGACGAAAGTGTACTGTGCATAGATGCGAAAGTTGGTAATTTGAAATGCTTATGTACTCACACAAAATTTGTAACACACGAAGATTTAGCAGGACAATGTAGTTAGGTTCGTGTGTTTGTTTGTTCAAATTGAGGTTATAATGGAAGAATTACAAAAGGATGTTGCATGAGATTATATTAGTTAGATCAAGATCAAATTGTCAGTAAAGTATCAAGAATTGAAAAAGACTCATCGTATCAAAATTGATCAAAACATGAGATGGAAAAAGTACTTAGTGACTAGCAAGCATAGTCGAAGACATAGCGTAACAAAACAATACAAGAAGGACAGGAACGAGGTATGCTCGATGCAAAAGATCGGTGTTTGGCTATAGGGTTCAATACACAATTACAGATGCAATTTTAGGTGGCTACCTTTTTAAGACCCGACCATACATGATCCGAGACTACTATTCCCATCATTGCATGATCCTTCCTGAATTAGACATAGGTGATCAGGCTATGTATAATTGGGGAGTAATGACGCACTGCTCGGACTAGTCAATTCGTAGGATTTTTGGTGTTTTAAGAAAAAAAATCTTTCAGTTATAGTTGCGATTTTTATTTTAGGAAAGCCGGTATTTTCTACAACTTCTATCTCTAATGTTTTATGGTTTTCAGTGTTTTATCGACTTAACCACATTGTTTGTAAGATAGTAGTCAAAGTAGTTTTTATAGTAGCCACGCAGTTTATAAGATTCACAAGAGAGTGGAAACCAACTTAAAAAAAATGATAACAAAACAGTCTATTATGTAATAGTAAATAAGTATTTTTAGTTAATAAGATCGTGGCATAGTAATTCATAAGAAAGTAACAAAATGGTTTATAGTATTGTGATAATTTGGGTATAAGGTAATTGACAGAACGACTTGGAAGGTGATAACAAAATAGTTTATTCGGAACTAGTCTAAAACAGGTTATGTGGTAGTAGTATATCAACGATTTATTTTATAAGATTGTGGTGAAGTAGTTTGTAAAAGAGTGACAAAATGTTTGATAGGATAGTGACAAATAGTGTATAAAATTTTAGCGAAATAATTTATAAAGTGATAGTAAAATAGTTTCAAAAGGTAATGGCAAAAATGTTTGTAAGGTGTTTACAAAATAGTTTATATGTGATAAAAAAAAATAGTTTATAAGTTGATGGTAAGTCTGGTTATTAATTTATAAGTTATTATTAAGGAAATTATTAAGAGTATATGAATTCCGTTGGTAATATAGTGAAAGGAAAGTTTATAAGATAATAACAAGGTTGTTTACAAAATGGTAGTGAAATAGCAAGTGTAATGGATAGAGTTTGTTGCAACATTTTAATATAAGATAGTAGATACTTATGAGTTGTGTAAATCATACCACTAGGGATAAACATATTATAAGATTATACGTTAAAGTCATGTTCAAAATTATTGACGTGTTTCTAGGCAATAGGTTACGAGGCGATGTAGTTTTTAAAAAGTTTAGGACAATGTTCAAATTCATTTTCAGAGTTGGATAGTGAGATAATTAAGGGGAAACGATAGACTGAGATGGATTTTATGTAAAACAATGCGGTGTAAGGTTATGAAAAGTTTTTAAAGATCATAGTATCACTCACGATATTTTGAAAAATAAATGAGACTGTTGTGCCATCCAAAATGCCTGAGAAAGTTTTAGGGGATCATAAAAAAAATAAATGAGTATGTATAACAGTTTAGAAATTTTGGTGAAATAGATACCTAATTGGGAGAAGTAGGGTTTGACATGATGCTCTGGAGACTGAGTATATAAAGGATAAGAATCGGTAAAACATTTATAAAGATAAGTAGTCGGGAGTAAACCAAGTACATATAAATAGTTTTTATATATGTAGTATCAATAGTGATGCTTCGCAAAGTAAGCAGAAATGCTTAGAAAACATGAGTTCATTGGGAGTAAGACAACCAATAGATATTGATAAATTGTAACAGGTTTCGATGTTATATGAAAGGATATAACATATGGTGATGAAAGAGTTTAGAGACCATTGTAATCACATACAATGTCTGAGAAATAAGAGAGACTATTATAATCACATACAATGTCTGATAAATAAGAAAGACCATTGTAATCGCATACAATGTCTTATAAAGAAGAGAGACATTGTAATCGAATACGATGTCTGATAAAGAAGAGAGACCGTTGTAATCGCATACAATGTCTTATAAAGAAGATTTAAGTATTCATATGGAGAAACTTCATATATAAAAATATATGGCGATGCTTCAGGAACAAGCAGGATAGTTGAAAAATACTTGAAGTACATATAGAAATATTCATTACATCCATACGTATAACAACGGTGCAAACCTAACATACAAAACCCTAGTTTTCAAACCCTAATTTACCGAACTCACCGCGGAGTTCGATCCACGGAACAGGGGTATCTAAAGAATTAGGGCATATCACAACCTTACCATCACACCAAAAACACATCTGATATAATTGGTAACCATTTTATAGAACATGATTCATTTCCTTGTTTCATTATCTTAATACCAATATATCTCACGTCAAAACACACCACGTATAGCTTAAAAGATCCTGATCAAGAATCACTATCAAATGACAACGGCGAGTATCACATGTTTGAGACTACGGTGAGAATTCTTTATCATTTATTTGGGTTTGAAGTGAAGTTTTACGGATGCGTGTACTTATTTCATCTTCTTTCTTTCTTCCCTTCCGCGAAGATGACTTGTTTGGGCATATATATATGTTAATGGTGACGAAGACTTGAATATCTAGATACTTTTGTGATTCTTTCTCTCTATACCCACAAAGTAACTATCACTCTCAGTGTCTCACGTAGTTGAGGATATGTCAGGAGACATTGTGCTTATTACACTTTTGTTAGTAGTATATGGTACACCGTTCTTAGTCACAAGATGAAGTACAAGCTTAAGTCACAAGTCTGGGGAATCTTACTTCATTCTCAAGTTCGTCATATTGAGCTTTTCCTCCTGAGATTAATGGAAATAGCCGTCGTTGTTGATTCAGAGGTTGATAAAGAGTAAGACATTTCTAATGGATCGTTAGTAGATTGGGATTATTGACATCTTCACACGTCCTGATTATGATTTATGCTAAAGTGCTTCCGGCTAATACTTCATGTACACAATGTTATGCTGATTCCGATGAGATCGCAATCATCAGGGGAGAGAAATGTGTACATCAGGGATGCACAACAGGTTCACGTGATCGGGCTTAATCATTTATTCCGAAGTTGATATCCACAGAGATGGTCAGTGGTTCAAATTGTTACTTTGGTGTCATCGTTTCTACCTTTGTTGGTTACATGTGTACGTTATGGGTTGATTCGTAAGATAGTTGGAATGCATTTGTTGAAGATGAAGATGTTGATACTTTGTTCCCTCAAATGGACAATCTTGAAGAAGGTCGAGTCTACAGTCTGTTCTACATTTTCCGCTGGGCATTCATCAGAAAGGTTGTCAGTTTGGGGGAGAGCACTAATTAGGGGAGAGTGTACTCATTGTTGTCAGTTTGCAATTAATCCCTAATTAGATTTGCTCACACTGTTCTTCTGCAAGTAAAGATATGGCAGCTGAGATGATTCTGGAAGCTGAATGAAGCAATGAAGGTTGAAGACCACTCTCGGAGCTGCTGCGCTTATATTTTGTATTTAATTTTACTTGTAGGGAACGTTGTAAGCAATTCCCGTATAACATCACTTTGGGGAGAGATTGTTAACCTTAAAAGTTATGTTATAGTTGGGAATTGCAATAGTATCAAAGTACAAGGACTAGTTTAGTCATTAGTGCTAAGTTAGGCTAGTCTTGTGGTATAAATACCCCTCCTAGTCTCAACTAGGAGGTTGGATGTCTCATTGTAACACTAGGTGTGTGTGTTTTCCTTCTTTCTCTCTCTAGAAAACACACACATCTTCCCCAATTCTTCAATCTAATAATACCATGTCTTTTCTTTATTTCGAGCATCCCCGACCTCCTGAAAGTGTTTCTTGGTCATAACAGAACTGTAAGGACATATAAGACGGTTGCAATTTGTTAACCCTTTGGAGAGAAGTGTAGGACATAAGGTATAACACCCCCATTTTAAGAACGCAACGGAGAGGGACATGGGGTGCTATACATCAATCACATTGTACAAATATAGTAAACAACTTCAAAACAAAGTCATTTTTATTAAAAGTTCATACTTCACATTCACTAATTATCAAAGTTAACAAGGTCCCAAAAGTTTTTAGCATAGCTAAAAGATACATAAGTTTTTAAAAAAATTCAAAAAATTATCGAATGAAAATTTTAATTAAACATGGGCCATCATATTGATATCCATTTCTTGCGCCGCCCATCCAAGCTGAAAGTCACTTACGGACCTGAGATAAAACATGCTAAAGTGTCAACATAAAGTTGAGTGAATTCATAGAGTTTAATAAGTAATAAGTTGAATACAAGCATTATTCATCGAGCGACAAGCATGTACATTACTTGTCGGGTTATCAGATTATAGTATTGAGATTATGAAACCGAACCTTAACCATGTTTTTGTGCCCCGAGGTAAAAATTGCCATTTACCCCATACTCTCAATATTATGTGACCGTTATGTATGAGGCGCTACTCACCCAGTCAAGCCAGCCAAGCCTAATATGCATATCCATAATACTAGCGTTTCCCTACGGAATTAACGGTTCATGGTGGGGACTTAATTGGCAAGAAGCATTCAATCACTATAATCATGTAATCGGGTCCAGCATACTAAAAACTACTTGTATTCAGTTTGTAAAAACTAGCATGTATCCCCCTCGCGAGGTTTATAAAACATTTAAATAAGTAAAGGCGAGGCTATGAACTCACCGTGAACAAAGGAAGTGATATGAAACAAGCAAGTGATGAAAATTAGCTGCGAAGCTCTACGATGAACCTAAATAGATATACGCTATCTTAGGTTCTAGAAAATAAATATTGATGTAACTCAGCTATATATATAAGTTATTATCTTACCTACGCTTGGTACATAATTCCTAAAAACATAAAGTGTTCAAAATTAAGTTTTAGAGATATAGGCATATGAGTTTTTGAACCTTTATACTTTAAAAGTCAAAAGCTGTTAACATTTTTATAATTTGCGCAACTTAGAAAATCCGTTACTTGTAAACCGTAAGTCAAAAATTTAAGTTCTTTATATCCCCGGAAAAGTATTCATCTGTACTAACAAGTTTTGTGGGCCCCACTAAGTCAAAAGTTACTTAACAGTACCAAAGTTACCCATTTACCCAATATATACACTTTAGAAAACTTCAACATTGCATCAGTCCCACGAAAAGTACGATATCTTGTATTTTACAAACCCGATTAATTCCCCGTTTCCGGCCACGTTTAAGTTAAGATGTTATCTAGAACTTTTATTCTTTGAGTAACAGAGGGTTATTCACAAAAAAAATGACTTTTACAGGATCCAAATCTGTTACTCAGAATATGACATGTTTCACGAAAATATTTTTAGTTTAATCATCGGGTGTCGTCACGGGATGCACCACCTGGGAAAATGACCACAAGACATAGACCTAAGACAACATATTTTTAGTTTAGGTCCACAATTTACTGATTAGTGCAGTAAATTCCGTTTTAACCCTTGATCAAAACTGACTGTTGCATGTCTAGTCCTTTATTGATTTTATAGTGATCTAACCTATGTACCAAGCCTAACCAAGCATGATAACTCATATAATATACAAATACATCAAATAATATTACATTTACAGTAGTGAAAGTAAAAATAAAATGAAAAGGGAGTGACAAGTTTTCTTACAAAGTGAAGAACAAGATGAATATTTAAGAACTAAGAACAAGGATCATCCAAGGTCATCAACAAGGAGTTTTTGTGAACTTGGCAAGAAGAACTTTTAAAAGCTCATCGAGGACTTTGAATTTACAGCCACAATATCATCTTGGAAGTCATCAAAAGTCTTGAGAAAAAGGGTCTTGAAGAAGAAAAGAAACAAGTCTTTGAAGAGGAAAAAGAATCGAAGACAAACTAGCACCAAAGGACCTTCAAACTTGCTTTAATCTTGGACTAGGAAAACTCAAGCACCAAGGTGTGATTGGTCTTGAGAGCCACGAATTTTAGGTAGAAAGGAGCATATTTTTGGAGAGAAAAAAAGTCATGGTGATGATAACTATGTGAAATGAGGTAAAAAAAATGATGTAAGTTAGCTAGTTTTGACATAGTGGGATCCATGTGTAGCTATGAGGATGTGTAACCAAGACACTTGGTGTGTTGGTATCACCAAAACCAGCCATATAGCCAAAGGGTGGGATTGAGTGGGTTTCTGATGGTTTAGTTTGATATAAGTGTAGTTTTTGATCCCCGGTAATTAAAACGTGTAGTTTTTAAGACGCGTAATATAATACCGGGAAGTAGTAAAACATAAAAGTTTTAAAAATCTTAAAACTTGTTTCCTAATATATTTTAGTAATTTAGATGAGTGGTGAATTCATCGGAGGGTTTAAATGTAGTTAAAACCTAAAAACGTAGGTTTAGATCGCGTAAAACGTAAAAGGTGCAGTTTTACGTAAATTTGGAAAAAGTAAATTATGACTTTTAAAATAGGATTGTAAGGAACCAAAAATGCATAAAATGTGTAGACTGGGCATAGTCTAGTGTCGGTTTGAATTAATTGAACGTACGCGGATAACTTTCGACGAGATTAATTATTTAAAAATAAAGTAGTTAAATAATAAATTATTAAAATTAATGACATGAAAATTTCGAAATGTCACATAAGGATCCTATGCGATGGTATATTTCTCCTGAGATTTTAAAAACATAAGGACTCCTTCCGTCATTGGTAGAATCATCAACTTTGTCCCCGAGCGACGTCATTGCAAACATCTGATTTTATGGTCTTATATGTTCCATGAAGTGTTTGTTTTTGAGTAATCCTTTGATATAGGGCAGAGGATCTGGCTGAGGGCTCATGTATATATGCCTCCTCCGCAACAATAAATGATACTCAGATCTGCTAGTATTAGAGTGGCCTTTCAACTGTTTCTCATACCAAAACGTTGCTCCACAATAGCGACATCGCTGGTCACAGTCTCCTATATCATCATATGCTGGCACTGCATCTACATTAACATTGCCGAGTAGGTGGGTGTGAGTTTGTGTGAATAATAATTTTGAAACATATCTATATCTATACTACTTATAATACATATTAGACCCCCTCTTCTATTAAAAATTTAAGATTTGCTAATATAGATTTTAAGTAAATACACATATTAAAGCTTTATACAATTAATTTATGCACAACCATGTATATTAAACACGTGCAATTAATACTCTTCTTAAATCATCCCTTTACTAAAAAATGCAACCATTTTACCACATAGTGTAATCTAATCAAGCTATTAATCATCTATTGTTAAAATCCAATAACCCAGACACTTAAAACACCAGCAAAAAAACATAACCTACGCAACTTAAAAGACCAACATGTACAACTTAAAGGAACAACATGGTTAAAGTTACTCAAATATAAAATTCTCACAATCTATAAAGTTATTATAACAAAAAACATAAAATTAAAAGACATTAATCGCCACAAATTTTGTTACAGGGTACCCGCCGCCGCATTGCGAGGGTCCTGCTAGTAAAATTAAAATGAGTGAAGGAAACCCAAAACGTGTACCTTTATTATGAGCAGAAGTGGAACTTTCTCCAATTGGGATTACTGGTGGTTGGATGTGGGTATGTGGAGTGCCAGTGGAGAGACGGCGGCGCACGTTACTTGTATTGCCTTGACTGTTAGCCCCTGAAGCTGAGAACACATGTGAGATGGGCCTTTTTGCAGATTTGGCACCTGAAAAATTAGAAGGTCCAGCGGCTACTGGTGTGTAAGGATACATAGTATGACAACATGGAACTGAAGAATGATAATAAACCATATTAACATAACTGAAAACAATATGAAAAAGTAAATACCCTTTAAAAATGTAGGGTTGCATATATAAGACTGCGTACATGCAAGTTAAAAGTTTTGAAGATAATCAAGAATATGTACCTTGGTTGTCAACGGAAGTGAAACCTTTTTCAGTTGGTGTTAGTGGTAGGTGGTTATGGGGCTGCGAAGCGCGGGCAAATGGACGCCTGCACACGTCCTTTGTATTGCTAGGAGAATGGGCCCCAGAAGCTGAAAAATGATGTGATGCAGCCGTATGTGCAGATGTGTGGCCCGAACAATCAGAAGGCTTAGCAGTTGCTGATGTGTGAGAATAGAAAGTGTTGCTAACATGAATACCTGCTGCAGTATCTGTAAGTGTGACGAAAAAACGTTAGTAGACAATCAAAAATGAAAGGTAATGAAAGTACACACATTGAAACTGGCATGTCTAAAAATAGCAGCTGCAAGAATTAAAAACGTACCTATTGTTGGAGCAGGCACATTATAATTTTCAACCGGTGTGGCATCGTAAGGTTGAAGAAAGACAGATAAACCACTACCAGGTTAAAGTTGCATAACACGTTTAGTCAAACTTCCAGATTGAAACTGTGAGGAGGCAACAGTCTCTGGTGTCGACGACGTAGCTGCATAAAAGCAATCAGAAATCCGCAGATGAAAACAGGTGGCTCCTAAAATGTTTAGTTGGATGACAACACCTAAGAGCGTTGGGAGTCATAACGCCATCACGGCGTTTTTGCTGATTTGGACCCTAATCACCGGCGTTATGCCGTTATGACTATTTCTAGGTCATGTGGCGTTTCCATTTGCGTTACTATATTAACATGCATTAGTAATGATCATCTCAGTTTCAAAAATGCTCCCTTGCATTAAAAATGTTACCGTTTGAGGATTATTGGTGGGAAGTGGGTAACGGCTATAAAAAAAATAAAAAAAAATAAATGAGTTGAGATATAACCGTTGGTGTGTAACGGTTTAAAAAAAAGGTTTCATCCCTCTTATATATACTAACATATACATTCAACATATACTCACCAAAAAAAATAATTCGATCCAATATCATCACAAACCCAAAAAAAACAATTCGATCCAAAATAATATCGGAACGTAACGATCAAAGTTTTATGAACTTGATGATGGGTTTTGGAAATCCTAACTCGAACAATGTCGGATCTTCGTCAACTCCTAATCCACTTAATTTGACACCCGAACAACAACAACAATTTATGTAAATGTGGCAACAAAATTTTTCACTAACCCAAACCGAGCAACATACACCGCCAACACCACAAACCCAATCCTCACAAGCGGCGTCCGTGGAACCCGAAGCTACGTCTCTACGAAAACATAAACGTGGAGGTAAACGGATGTCAAAAAAAGCCAAACAAACCCAATCCTCACTAGTGTATGATGAAAAAATTCCCGACGTGAGCAATACTACGTTACGTTGGACATCGGAAGAAGAAGCTTTACTTGCCGTGTGTTGGGTAGCCATTTCCAAGGATAAGAATGTTGGAGCTTCTCAAAAGGCGTTGACGTTTTGGTATCAGGTTATGAACGAGTTCAACCCGAAAAATTCCAAAATCGTAACAAAGATATGCTATCAAGCAAGTGGCATACGTTGAACGCAAATTGCCAAAAGTTCGAAGCAGCATACAAACGTGCTAAACGTTTGACAAAAATTGGTGAAGGTGAAATGGATGATATGAGGCATGCTAGACAATTCTATCGTGACGAGCACAAAGGTGTTTCGTTTGGTCAAGAGGAAACGTGGTTGATTTTGAGGGCATGTTGATGCGTGGTTTTGCGACCTTACAACAGGTTTTACCTCTCAAGAGATCTTAAGAGGCTTGCAATCCCCACCAGGCAGTGTACCTGACCGATGTAGTATAGTGTAGTGGCAAGTACCGGGGGATTGATCGTTCTCTAGGGGAATAGTGTCGTTAGGATTGAAAAACTACTCTAATAGGTCTAAGGGTGAGGGAAGATTCTTTTTGTATTTTATGTTTTTAGGAAAGCAAGTAAAATTATCTCGGGTTTGAAGGAGTGGGCGGAATTAGTTGCTAGTCAAATAACCCAAATAACTACAAATGCAAATAAAATAAAATAAACGAAAATAAAATAGTTGTGAAAACTAATATGGAGAGAAGTGTGTTTACTTAGACTTCATTACTCCCTAACTATCTTTTACCGGTTGATTAGTGTGTTATAATTGCGTGGATGACGGGTTGCATTCCTTAATACCAGTCGTGGGGGTGTGTACGAACTTCCCCAACTCTATAAGCTCCTACTTCATTCCTATGTCAAGCCGACTAAAAGCTCCTAACATGGAATCACTAGAATTCGCTCATGCATTAAATACAACAATATAATCATAGTACACATCCGATCATGTTTCCTAAGACGTTCAAGCAAGTTACCGTATAGGAGGTTAGCCAGTTTTCTTAAGCCTAACATCGATAAACATTCATCCAATACAACTAATAACACACCATTCAACCAATAATTAATAGTTAGGTTTCATTAGATCTAAGCAAACACGAAGAAAACCTTGCCTAGCATGTTAAACAAAATACAAGAACAAGATAGAATCAAACAACACATAGACATATTGAATGATTAATTGATAACTTATCTTCAATGTAACATGGAAGATCTCAAAGAAAAAGCTGCTAAAATTCGTATTAGGGTTTCTCTCTAAAAAGTTCCACACAATGAATGAAAAATTGCGAAAATATATATGGGAAAACAGATCTGACAGCGTCACTCTTTGGGTTGTGACGCCGTCACCTCGCCGTGCTAGGGTTTCCTGATGGCCTCTTGACGCCGTCCCCCTTTAAGTCCCAAAATTCCATTCTGGCTTATCAAGGACAATCTTCACATCCACCTCCGTTTGTCTAGCTTGACTGTGTCACCTTCTAAGCCATGACGCCGTCATGGTTACTGTTCCAGCAGATTTAGAGACTTTGTCGTTTTCTTCACTTTTATGCTCCAAAATCGTCCAAAATGCTTCCTTTTCCAGATTTCTTCTCCAAAGTACCTAAAATGACAAAAGGAACGATTTAGGGCAATAATTGATCAAATAATTACGATTTAGGGCTTAAATGACCCCCCAAAAGCGATACACTTTTCGCCTCATCACATGTCCAAAATAGGATGCGCCGGAACCGATTGGCTTAACCGGAGACGTCCCCGGTCAAAGCAACGAAGAGCTATTCGGTCATGATGCACGACCACGTCCGGCCGGGAAAGCACGAACCGGGAAAAAACAAAAGTCCGATACATCGACTAGCACCAGTGGAAGTGCGTCAAGCAACTTGGAATCTATGAAAACCGAGCTTCGACTTAGACGGGAAGCGGCCCAAGCGGCGTACGAGGCGGCTAGAGTGAAAGACGAGACGGCTACGCGTTTGAAAGAATTTAAATTTCTCGGTTTGAAAATGAGTGAAATCGATCCAGAAGACGCGTATTTTATCAAAATGGAAAAACAAAGAATCAAAGATAAATATAGGTGGAAAAATCCGCCAACCGATCCGCCAAGTGACTAGTTTTTTTTATTTCGTATGTTTCATTTCGTAGTTTATTTCGTATGTTTCATTTCGTATTTTTTTCGTAATTTCTTTTATGTTTTTTTTAGTTGTAATGTTTTTATTTCGTAATGTAATATTTAGTTTTATTAATGAAATGTTTGAATGTTTAATAAATGAATTTGTTGAAGGGTAGAATTTGTAAATTTGTAAAAAGTGGTGTTATTGGGTGTTATGAGTTCCTGGTGTTTTTGGTGTTATGTTATTTGGTGTTAAAATGATGTGGCGCTGACGTTGCAGTGGTGTTGGTGTTATAACATGTTATGACTCCCAACGCTCTAATATAACAACATAACTAACCTTAAGATGGTGAGCATTTGTTGTGGAATCAACATCATCACAATTCTCAAAATACAACGAGGTGTCTGTAAAACTATTGACTAACCTCCGTCTAGCAACATTTTGTCTTTTAGAGGTGAGCGTGGCGCTTCTATTATCAGGATGAGCAGTCATTTGGTTATCAGGAAAATGTGGATCTATATATCGGAATATTGTGGTTGATGTTTTGTTTGTTGGTCCATGTTTAAAAGTAAGAATATATCGACCAATCTAATGATCGATAGAATAACAAAAAACAGCAACTAATAACATTTTGTAAACAATACTAGTTAGCAACAAAAAATTTGTGAGAAGGTAATGTGCAAGCCNTATATATATATATATATATATATATATATATATATATATATATATATATGACACAACGAATTATAAGAAGGCAAACAAGTGCGAAGAAACAAATGACATGAGTATAAATGTAACATCCTGAAAATTTCCTAAATTTATTTTACGAGCCAAAACAATTACTCTTGATTTTCCTTAGCTTTTGAGCTTCTTTGAAATTGATTGGGTTTGAGAAACCGTGAACTACCTTATTTAATGTGAAGCTTTATTCCTTTATCGAGTCGGCACAACCTAGAAAACTTGAATCACATTGCATTTGCTAAATTAATTGAATTGTATTGAGTTTGAGAAAGACTTTGAAGTTTATACTTGATTTTATTGGAAAGATTATTTCGTGAACAATGGCGAAAGTTTCATAAATTTTCGAGTTCGTTTGCTATGTCGTTTGAGCCTCGAACCGTTTATACGAGAAGTTTAGTACGTTGGCAAAAATGGTCCCTTGAGTTATTTTACAAATCCCACCCCTACACTTCTATTAATAACCAACCTACCCTATACTTATTTATATATATATATACCCCCTTTTATAACTTTTTCTCATTTTCTCATTTATAAAACACACACATATACACCTTTTTTCTTTCTCTCTCTACCCCTCACCAGATTCATCACCAATTCTGGCCAACCACTAGCAGATTCCGGCACCGGTCACCGGAATAATTTTCCGGCGAATCATTTTCATTGCCGAATCGATAGATCGGCTTCTCCTTATCATTTCTGGAGCTTGTGAGCTCTCGGCTCCCTCCACAACGCCGCCACGCGCCACCCTTCGACTGCCAACGACCACCGAGACCACCACCACCTCCTCCAATTGTTTCTCCGACGGTAAAACACCTTCACGCGCCCCCTTCCTTGTTTTTTTAATAAAAATTTGAAACCCTAATTTTCTAAACTTTTATTTAATCCAATTTTATTATAAAACTTTTCATAAAAATGTGTTTTCAATATCAAAACCGTGTGGATCTACTCTTTTGATCGCGACTCACCTCGACTCGGACAAACTTACCGAGTCAACTCAGTGACTCGGTGAGGTTTTTCATGTTTTTGTTGTGATTTTCGTTTATGATGACGAGGGAGTATATTATTTTTGGTGTTTGATTGTTTTCGAGGGTCCATTTGGCCCTATTTGTTCTCGGCAGCAAGCTCACCACCACCACCACCGAGGCCTCGGGTGGTGATGAGGGGTGAGATCATTGATGTTGTTATTGTTTTTGGTGACTAGGTTTAGGATTTAGATAGATTTGGTTGCGTGTCGAGTGGATTTGGATGGATTTGGAGTTGGGGATTATTGATATTGTGTGGTGTTATTGTTAGTGTTTGTGTTTGTTTCGGATTGTTGAATTGTTTGGTCTCGGGTTCGAGCCGTGACTCATCTCGAGTCACGGCGGAGTCGTTTAATTATTGTTGTTGTGTCTGTTTAATTAGTTAGATTTCGGTAACGGATTCGGCAAGTATTTGTAATGGGAAACTCTGACATATAATAATAAACATGAACTAATAATTATGAAACAATAAAAAGAGTTGATCATAGTTAAGCGGTTGTTGCAACACTTGGACTTGGATCCGGATTATTATACTGTGATGTTATATTGTGATGGACAAGATTTGGACATATTGGATTTACGGTATTGGTTATTTGGACCTTATGGACCCTTTGGTACGAAAACTATGAAATGATCGATAATCTAAACAACTAATATTTACGGGAATAATGTGTCCAAATGTATATTATATGTTGTGACGTTAGTAATATATAGGTAACTTGACGTAATGAGTACTTAACTAAAGAGTCGTTGACTCGGGAAAATGTTGTATAAACGGGCAGGTCATGCCGAAATTTTGTAAAATTCCTTCTAAACTTTAAACTATTTTACCAAATACTATTTATTTCAAAACTCTTTCATTTCCACATTATTTTGGGAAACTGGGTAAAGCCGAAACTATCTATCATTGTTTTCTTTCGTTTGTTTTATCTTATTCCTTCTATTCTTTTATTCTTTTCTCTTCCCGTTTATTTATTTCATTGTAGTTTCTATTTGTTTTAGCGCGAGTTATTCTTTGGTCATACATTTAACGACTTCTTCACGAGAGCGTTTTACTCTCCTTTGACATTTCCTTCTATGTGTTTGATTTTCTTTCGCCGCCCTTCTTCGTCTCATTCTCGAAATTGTATTTTCCTAAAGATCCACACGAGATTACAAATGTTTACTTCTTTTATCGCCATTGGAAACAAAACCTTTTCATAATACACAAGTATTCGAGGAACGTTACTTTATATATATGTATTTCTTGAGTATTATTTCTGATATATATTACTCGTTAGGTTGTGCCGATCCAATACCGTTGTGCTTAGATTTTGATGATGGTTATGTTTGGTGACCTTGTGCTTGTACCTTCTTGATGCCGTTGTGCCTACACTATTCTTGAGGCCTTATGACTTACTAGTTGAGACTAGTTGTGATATCTTGCATTGCTGCGTACTCAGGTGAGTCCATAGCCCCACTTTTATCTATTTTAATTGCTTTGCAAACTACTTGGGGTGAGATACATGCTCTGTTTTTACTATGATCACAATGGTTTGAAAACAGTTTATTGAGCTGGAAACTTATATATGCTGGTGCTGTGAGTGAAGCAGTAGCCATTTTGTTGGATAAGCACTAAGTACGATTTTTGCCACTATTAAGTCCCTCAGATCATGAGCCATTAATCACTTGCGTATAACAACGTAGCCCCTTTCTATTAAACTTGGAATATTGTGATCAATTACTTTCCCTTTAACCTATGGATTCACTCAACCTTTGTGTTGACTTTTAAGCATGTGTTTCAGGTACTAATGATATTAATAATTAGCTTTGGAGTATGATGTTTTGGGCTTGGTGGCTAAGGCTGAAGAGGCATTTCTGTCAAGGCAGCTTTACTATTTTTCTATCTTTATTTGCATGTCATTCGTAAAACCTTTTTATGTCTTTTGTTACTTCCGCTGCTAAACTTTGTTTATTTTCCGCTGCAAACTCTAATTACTTTTTCCGCTGCTACTTTGACTTAAGAGACCTTGTACTCTAAATGGTTTGTAATTCGAATGATATGTTTTGCAACATTTATAAACGTCCCGTGTTGTGGTCGTTAGCTATAAATGTGCTTGGTTTCTATTTGCGTAATACCCCCAGCATGATAGCTGCCGTATTTGAGTTGGGGGTGTTACAATAAAAGTATAACAAAAAGGTGCGAACAAGAAAATAGTGGACAGAAAAGAAAGCAAACATTGTAAGACAATGAAATGAAATACTAAACGCTCTAGAAGTAAGGGATCAATCTTGGACGCCGTGGTCTATTGCGTAACGTGGATGTCACGCCTCGCGCCGTCATGACGCGCCTTTTAGAACCTTGGTTATATGTGCTCTAAATAATATGCATTTTTTTTAGTTAAAATATTTACAATTTTATTAATGTTGATTGCCTAAATACATTTGATTAAAAATGATAACAAAGTAACAACATCAACCACTAAATTAATAGTTTAAATATTGTTTGATCCTTATTTTTTTTTTCATTTTTCATTTATAGCTCATAGACGTTTTTTTCTGCAATTACTACAAATTAAACTCGTAACTGTTGCATCAAAGGTCACACCAAAACACAAGTTCACGAGTATAATTATGTGTCGCTATACACCGTCACTTTGCGCGGATATTCTAGTTTGAACAAAACCATAATCGAATTTTGATGTCATGCATGTATTGATTTTATAAGTTAAATTTTCAATCCTGGATAGTGGCAAGAAAAAGATGCGTAAACGGATTAGGTTTTTTTGGTTTATGTTATTCAATGCAAGCGAATTTTAACTAATGTGTATGTAGTCTAACCGTGTATTCCATTGAACATTTCAACTCTTTTTCCAGCTTCCATCAATGCATGTATCTAAGGAGTTTTGAACTTGAGATCTACAATAAGAACATTAAGATATCGAGTCACTACTATGCTAACTTTTTTATGATATTGGGTGCTCTATACCCAAGATCAGTTTTACAGAGTCTTTAAGCTTCAAACAAAGACAGAATTAAAAGTTCGTATAAGAGGCATTTCTGTCAAGGCAGCTTTACTATTTTTCTATCTTTATTTGCATGTCATTCGTAAAACCTTTTTGTGTCTTTTGTTACTTCCGCTGCTAAACTTTGTTTATTTTCCGCTGCAAACTCTAATTACTTTTTCCGCTGCTACTTTGACTTAAGAGACCTTGTACTCTAAATGGTTTGTAATTCGAATGATATGTTTTGCAACATTTATAAACGTCCCGTGTTGTGGTCGTTAGCTATAAATGTGCTTGGTTTCTATTTGCGTAATACCCCCAGCATGATAGCTGCCGTATTTGAGTTGGGGGTGTTAAAGAATGGTATCAGAGCCAACGTTTATAGAGAACGAGCTCGCACTCGACTATAAACTTTTTCCTGGTCAAAATGTTTTGAGACAGAAAGCCGCCAGCTCTTCATGCCACTTCGCGCCCTGGTATTTATTTAAACTTTATATATACATGCTTTGATATTATGATTTGGTAAAAACTTCTCCACTATTATGCTTTGGCTTATAAAATGTTTTCCGCGAAAGTTAGGCTAGTATTTTTATGCTTTCCCTATGCTCTTGTAGAGTATAATGTCTATCCCAGTCCCACCAGTTGTTGACCCATTGCTATTAGGAGACGAGGTTGAGTTAGATGTTGACGTTGATTTGGATGATGAGGTAGGCTTAGAGGATGAAGTTGGTATTGATGATTGATGCTTACCCCATTTTCGCTATTCACTATAAGTAGTGTTATATGCTTACGTCGATGCAATACACATGTCACTGAGTTACGCTATTCCCTTGCTAATTGCATTAGTTGAATTCGAGTTGAACACTCGTTATGGTTTTCAAAACGATTTTAAAATGAGAGACATGGTACTAGTATAACTAAGCGGAGTATAACTAAATTCATCGACCCTCGGTTGAAAGTAGACTGATCACCTATAATCAACCAAGGATAGTGGGGACGTGGCTTGATCACCTACGTCTCTTGAATGAATTTTGCATCAATCCGGGATTAGTTATAACAAGATTATGTTTCGAAATGATCTTTCTATTTTTGGAAAATGGCAAAGTTTTGCATATGTACACGACACACTGGCATCATAACTCTTCATGAATTGAACTACACTTCGAGTCGTTGCACCTTCCGTGTATATGGAACTTTTGTTCGTCACCATCTGATTTCGTTCACACCGGGTCGGGTGAGACCCGATCGGTCATTGTTTTGAATTCGAGCTACTTATTTTAACTCGTTCGATATCATGTTTGGCACACTAGTATGTTTTGGGATTGATGGTATCAATCAAGTTCACGTGATTTTGCATTCGAGTTATCGGAATATTTATATTTGGTTTTGGCTTCGTTTAAATTTGGATTTCTTGAATTCGTAAAATTTGGATTTCGTTGTGGTTTTGAAATGGTCTCTTTGGCCTTGTTTTGTTTTTGAAATTTGTTTTTGGTCACGCCACATCATAAACTTTTTAGGGGTATGTTACAGCCCTCACCGCCCCAAAACATTACACTCTGTTGATGAACCGGGATTGATCACTAGTCGTCTAAGAATGACCGTTCCATAGCGCTTGTAAGATGAATCTTTTGATGGGAATAACACGATGATACAACCAATGAACCTTGTCAACACCTAGAAACATACAATAGGCTGATTGTGACCTAGCAGGAGTCTTAGGAACTATGAAGCAACCCGAGCCCTATCTTTGGAAGGATACCTAACCCTTTTACTTACCTTTTGGGGATATCAGTGTTTTATTCTACTACCTTTATAAAACAATGAGCTACGATACAATATTTTTCAAAAATATGTACATACAAATTGATACGATATTTTGAAAACGTTATTTCAGGAAAACTATTTTTGGCCACGCTATTTTAACATACTATTCCGAATACCATTTTGAACGTTAAACTTTGGTTTCTTCAATTGAAGACGTGTTATGTAAATATACTACTTGAAAACTATTTTAGGGGTATGTTACTTTGGGTGCACTAACTTGACAAACCATTTGGATTACTATTTTGGAAAGTCAACATTTGTTTCACTATTTCAAAGACGAATCGTATCAGCATACAAATTTGAAAACTATTTTGGATACACTATTGTTACACTGTATTTAGAACTATTTGGAGTGCATTCCTTTGAGCACTCTATTTTGAAAATGTACTACTTGGAACATATCATTTTGGGAAACGCCACTTTGGAATACTATTTGAAAGCAAATTTTGAAAACATGAGCACTCTGGTATTGTCTTATGCCTCCCCTTTTCCCTACCTCTCTATTTGTAAGCAAGCTTGTATAAACCGCATATAAACCAATGAGTTGGACGAAACCCTTAGTTGCCTTGGGAGGTAACCCGTTGATTGGAATGGATACTTGATCGTTTGATCATATGAAGTGGATATTGGAGATTGTAGACGAGATAATAGCATTTATGAGGAAACATGGACCTTAAGTTTGTAAGTGGAGTTACTTGTATTGACCATGTTAGAAGTTTGCCTTAATGATTCGTGTTTCGAAGCTGATGTTGATTTAGGTGATTCGAATTCTGTTGGTTAGGATTTTGAACAACCCATGGATCTTTAACCATTTACCCCGAAGGATCATTAACCATTTCACACCTTTACGCATTAACCAGGGATCCACGCCATTCGCCCTTTTTACATCCACTAGGTTTCATCCGTTTTATTTGGTTAAAACAGGCGTCGTATGGTATATTAAACCTATTCATTATACTTACGCATTATCTATATGTATACACTTTTCATTATGAGTTGCATTTACTAATTTTCGATAAACCGATATCAATACTTTTATTTCTACTTCGTTTTTACCTACTCAACTTTTTCGTATTTAAACTTTACACTTTAACCATGGGCCCATAACCCACAAGTCGTCATTATAGCACACACACTAGCGTTGTTTATCCTTTTTCAAATCTTAAACATGTTTTACTTTCAAACACCTTCGTTTTAATAGTCGCCACTAATGGGGCATGTTAGCCGCGATATAAAGAGTTTCAAATCATTACCTTAATTTCGTACATACTTATCTCATTCTCACTTATGTTCGTAACTCATCGCATTTTTTACCCTCATCTTTTAAGTCACCTCGTTTCGGTTAATTACCCACTTAAGTAATACCGTTCTATTTCAACTTTTACGAACCACCATATTTCAATTATGTGCTATGTTTTCACTATTATTCAATCAAGTGTCAAATGCTATTATGCTATTTTTACATGTGATAACCTATTTATTTCACTTTAAATTTCCTTACCCTAAGCGATTTATACAGAAGTTTTCTGTAAGAAATTAAACCCTCTTACTACATTTTTCCACATTCCATTATTTTTACCACTACACACAAATTCACACAAACCACTTTCAATTGCTTTACCGACCGTTTTACGGTCAACCTACAAGATATTTTACTACTACATTTTGAAAACTAAGATTTCAATGTTACCACCATTTTATAAACAATGAATTAAGTTCTTAATGTCAATTACTATTTTATATTTTTATTACAGGGTAGTTTTAAATAAAATAAAGTATTTTAAATAATCGAAATGTTTCCAATAATGTGTTTTACTACCCTATTAGTATATCACAAGTTAAAACTTGTTACTATATTATAAATGCTAAATTATTTTCTTACTGCCCAATAAATTGTTTTACAACTCATTGCACAAGCCCTCCCATTATTAAGTAATGAACCGATTCGCTATTCTACTACCGTTTCATAAACCAACGAGCAATTTCATAAAAAGTTTGTAAGCTATGACGCATTTATTCTGGCTGTTTTAGTACAATCTTGTAAGTCGTTTTACTCTCTCGTTAGCTGACTAGCCATTGTTTTATTCCAAAAATAAAACTATGCTATTATTGTTGTCTTACAATTTATTTTGTCATTACTTTCAAAACTACTTTTCTGCCACCCGATGAATCTTTTTGCTACTAAATCACTAGGTAAGCTACCGCTCTTCCAATATTTTATGAATCATAAATGATTTTTTTATTACTCTATGCATTGTCTTAGGAATCATTTCTCAAGTTATTGTGTAACCCGATCTTCATCTTACTTTTATATCACCCATTAAACTATGATTTTATGATTATTTTATGAATGATAAATCATTCTCCATCATTCTACAAGCTGTCCTACAAACTATTTCTATTTAGTATTTTACATGATTTTGTCATTATTTTATAAATGATAAGTCGTTCTCCATTATTTTATAAGATGATCTACAAACTATTTTATAAGGTCTTTTACAATTACATGGTGAGCCATTTACGACCATGAAAGTGTTTTCATACTACTATTTTATATAATTGAAAATTTTTCTTTCTTTTTAAAGTAACCCAAACCTTGGAAGTGGATCCCACGCCTTCGCCTGAGATTATAGATGACAACCTACCGAGCCTTGATACTGTTTCATCACTAATAAGTTGCCCCCACTTGTTCCGTGTGATTTGATTCCCTGATTAGAGTGTAAATGTCGGACTAGGTTGTCAATATACCCGCACCCTTATGATATCCTACCTTCTAGGAGTTCTAGACGACACATGCTCACAACTCATTTCTTTTATGTGACTCGACTCCTGTACCGGAATACCGAGAGATCTTAGCCTGTTTTAACCATTATTACATATTCACGAGCTTTTAAGTAATGAAAACATCGTCACGGGCTTTACTTAAGTAAATTTCATCGTTAACTCGGCTTCTTGACTCTTTTCCAAATCTCGTGCTCGTTTAGGGCTTTTTGGTTGGTTTTCAGGCCATTTATGCAATATCCTTTCCTGCACAGTCACAAACACAAAAACACTATATCTTTGGCGTTTCACGTTAGTTTTTGGTCTTTTACACACTTAAACTAAGGTCAAAAATATGTGTAAAATAGCACACATCAGTATCCTAAGGAATCTCCTATGGAGTTTATTACCTACTCAGATAGTGATTATGCTGGAGCAAGTTTTGATAGAAAATCTACAACAGGTGGATGCCAATTTCTTGGATCTAGATTGGTTTCATAGCAGTGCAAGAAACAAACAATGGTGGCAACTTCATCAACTGAGGCAGAGTATGTGGCTGCTGCAAGTTGATGTGCTCAAGTTCTATGGCTTCAAAACCAACTTTTGGACTATACGTACAATTTTATGAATACCATCATTTACACTGACAATAGCAGTACCATATGCATAATTAAAAATCCTGTTCAACATAATAAGACTAAACATATTGAAATTAGACATCACTTTATAAGAGATTGTTATGAGAAAAAGCTAATTCAACTTGTTAAAATACATACTGATGACAACTATGCTGATTTATTAACAAAAGGGCTTGATGTGGGAAGGTTTCAATACTTGGTAACAGGTATTGGAATGCTTAATCCATAAAATTTTGATGTCTAATGGTCTTTAGTGTTAAGGGGAGGTTTTTGGTACTAAAATTGTTGTATATGTTTATATATGTTTGTATTTTGTTTGTCCACTAACTTTTATGCAGCGGATAAATACAACAGTGGAAACAATAGTGCAAACAGTGGTAAATTTTGCTCTCACAGTATAAAAGGAAATACAAAGAAACTTCATTCATTCATTCCCAAGTTTCAATACAACTGAAAGAGAGTACAAATATCCATCATCAAAACACAAAACAAACAATCCTAACAACCTACACCCTACACCAGCTACTCCATTGGCTTTTTTCCCTTTCCCTTGTAGTCATGCTTGGGCTTGTGGACTTTCTTTGAATTCTACATCTCCAACCATCTTGGACTTGGAAGACATAGCACTTGCTTTGGAGGCTTTGGAAGTATTGCAGGCTTCTCTGGAGCTAGTACAGTCTTCATCTTGGATAGTGCAGATTCTAAAGCCTGAAACAGAGCCCTTGGTAACTCCTTGGATAGGGTATATGTCTCATCATCATCAGATGAACTGGAGTCAAAGACATAGGATGGTGGAGTAGGCAAATACCTCAGAAGATTCAGGTGTTTTAATCTTCCTCTTAGGCTTCTTGGAAGATGAGCTTGTAGCACAAGGTGGAAAGTAATTTGCCCACCCTGATGCCTCTGAAGATGAGTCAGAAGACATGTGGATTTCTTCCTCTGAATAAGAATCAGAGGAGATGTACATAATGTTTGGAAGGTTGCTCATGGTGATTTTTCGGATTTGGTGATGATATAGAAAGTGTTTGGTGAAGGTTATTGGTGATACGAGCCCCTATATATAGGCAAAGTCAATCTCAAGGGATAATTAAGAGAGATATTTACTCTTACCTGTTTTGGTAGGTTGAGGAGTAAATATGGATATTATTTACTATATCGGGTTGACTTTGGTGAAGATATTTGTGAACAGTAAAAAGTAACTTTGGTTAAAAACACTTTGGTTATGCATATTATTTGGTTTATACTAACATGTGCAGGTTTATAACCAATTTTTGCTGGGAGTTGATCATAAAAGGTGTGTAACTGAGACACACAACAAATGGTTATTGATTCACCATGTCTAATCCACATAAGAATCAACTAGTCTAGAGCAAACGGCTACTGGTAACGACTTAACAAATCCGTTTATGGTTGATAGTTTACCAAAAACTATATGGTTATCAACTCACCATATTCCAAGTGATTAAGAGTTGGCTAGTCCATAGCAAACGGTTCATGGTAAAGACATATCAAATCCGTTGATAGCTTGTAGTTTGCTAAAAACTATGATGAGAGCAGTTCAATTTACTTATGTTTTATTTTACCACTGCTTTTGAAAATTTTTGTGAAAAGTTCCCACTGCTAGTTCACAGTTACCACTGCCGGTGAAATTTTTACCACTGTTGAACTAGCTATTAAAATTGTTGAGTCAGTAACTAAATTTTTATATAGCCGTTGAGAGTAAACCGTTTTGTCCTTACTTATAGGGTGAATTTTTAGAAGATTATCTACTTACTTAATTTTAATTTATTCTTTTCTTTAAGATAAATCTTTTCCAAAGATAATCTTTCTTGCGCGAAATTCTCAAACCCTAATAGTATAAATCCTTTTCTCTCAATAGCCGAATTCTACGTTCAATTCCTACTCACACAATCATACTTTTCTCAAAAGATATACTATGGCATCATTATACTTTGCAGATGAGCACAACCAAGTGGCCTACTTGCAGAAGTCAAACGAAAAGAGTGGCCTTATTTTTCATCAGATTGTGGATTTTCTCAATACCACACACATAAGGTATGCTCTAACTCTAAACCCTACAATCTATGTCTCTCAAATCAAACAGTTTTGGAACTCTGTAGAGTCCATCACTATTGAAGATGGAGACACACATGAAACTGTGGATACTCTTAGAGCCACAGTGAATGGGGTAACCATTGATGTTACTGAATCATCCTTGAGGAGAATTCTCCAATTGAATGATCTCAATGGCATCATCACATTACCCAATCCAGATATTCATAAACATCTCTCAACAATGGGGTATGATACATCTGACAAAAAGGTTACTTTCAAAAAGGGATGTTTTTGCCCCCATTGGAGATTTTTCATTCATACTCTTTTGCATTGCCTAAGTCCTAAGAAAACATCATATGAACAATTCAGTTCAACTATGGCTTACCCTTTGGTTTGTTTAGCCACTGATAGGACTTTTAATTTTTCAAAGCTTATTTTTAATAGTATGAAAGGCAATGTAAAGAGTCCGTATAAATTTTTGATGTAAAGGTTTGTACAAGCAGTGCTAAATGAATTTCCACTGCAACCCCACAGAAGAATTTACAAAACTCACTGTCTTAAGCCAAAAGTTTTTCAAAATATGGATAAGGCTTTAGATGGATGGAATGGGGAATTTAAACCACTTTTTCCTGAGATGCTTGCTAAGATTGCATAGGTATAGGGTGAAGGTGCAGCAATCCCANGTCAAACATCAATCTTTGTGAAACTTATCTTACCCATACCACTATGGGAACCCCGATTTCTACAATCTTATAAAATCTTTTGAAACTGTGTCATCTTACGTAACCGCAAATCCTCAACAAGGAAATTTGTGACACTTGGAAAGTTATTTTGGTCAACTTTGTAATAATGCTTACCTAAATAAAGTTTTCAGATAAAGTTTTATCTATTTTTCTGAGGAGGAAAACCCCGATTTCGGAAACAAATTTTGAAGTTCAGTCACCCCGCCATCTTTGCCAGCTTTCATGTATCGAAATGAAATTTGTGTCACCTGGACATGAACCTTACATTGGAATTGAGACTGAGAATTTGAAGGAGAACCCCTAGCAAGAATGTGAAACATTGCGTAATTGAGACTTAAACTGTTTTAGTACCATCACCTTCCCGCCAACATTATTCCGACCTATAACCTGAACCTAATCGCGAGGACGCGATTCCATTTAGGGGTATGTGCTGTAACATCCTGAAATTTTCCTAAATTTATTTTACGAGCCAAAACAATTACTCTTGATTTTCCTTAGCTTTTGAGCTTCTTTGAAATTGATTGGGTTTGAGAAACCATGAACTACCTTATTTAATGTGAAGCTTTATTCCTTTATCGAGTCGGCACAACCTAGAAAACATGAATCACATTGCATTTGCTAAATTAATTGAATTATATTGAGTTTGAGAAAGACTTTGAAGTTTATACTTGATTTTATTGGAAAGATTAATTCGTGAACAATGGCGAAAGTTTCGTAAATTTTCGAGTTCGTTTGCTACGTCGTTTGAGCCCCGAACCGTTTATACGAGAAGTTTAGTACGTTGGCAAAAATGGTCCCTTGAGTTATTTTACAAATCCCACCCCTACACTTCTATTAATAACCAACCTACCCTATACTTATTTATATATATATACCCCCTTTTATAACTTTTTCTCATTTTCTCATTTATAAAACACACACATATACACCTTTTTTCATTCTCTCTCTACCCCTCACCGGATTCATCACCAATTCCGGCCACCCACTAGCAGATTCCGGCATCGGTCACCGGAATAATTTTCCGGCGAATCATTTTCATTGCCGAATCGATAGATCGGCTTCTCCTTATCATTTCTGGAGCTTGTGAGCTCTCGGCTCCCTCCACAACGCCGCCACGCGCCACCCTTCGACTGCCAACGACCACCGAGACCACCACCACCTCCTCNTAACTTTTTCTCATTTTCTCATTTATAAAACACACACATATACACCTTTTTCTTTCTCTCTCTACCCCTCACCGGATTCATCACCAATTCCGGCCACCCACTAGCAGATTCCGGCACTGGTCACCGGAATAATATTCCGGCGAACTATTTTCTTTACCGAATCGTTAGATCGGTGTATTTATAGTGTTTCTGGAGCTCATGAGCTCTCAGCTCCCCTCGTAGCACACTCACGTGCCACCACAGATTCACCACAAGCACAGCGAGACACCAACCCACCTCTCTCGTTGTTCCTCTCAACGGTAAACTACCTCACGCGCCACCTCTTGTCGTTATTTTTGGATTTATACTAAACCCTAGTTTTTGAAAATCCTTTTTAAAATCGTTTTTATCGTTAAATATTTTACAAAACCCTTTTTATAAATCTTTTAATCATGTTACAAACCGTGTGGACTCGTTTTGTTGCGGCTCAGTCAACCCCGAGTCACTGAGTTGACTCGGCGTGGGATTATTTCTGGGTTTCTATTCCCTTTGAGTTTCCTTGATATCTTGGTTGTTTTTAGAGATTAGTTTAGGGTCCGTTTGGCCCATTTGTTTCTCGACAGTGAGCACACCCCACCATCGAAGCTCGGATGGTGGTGGGGGTGAGCTGTTAATGACCTTGTAAATGTTGTTATTGTTATGTTGCGTATGGAGTAAGGTTGTGTTTGGATTTGGAGATGTATTTGGCTCACTGGGATTGTTTGTTCTCGGTAGTAGGTTTAGGAGAGGGAATAGATGATACTTTGGGGTGTTTCTGGATTGATTTGGAGGTGTTGGGATTATTGTTGCATTTGGAGTAGGATTTGTGTTGTGTTTGCATTGTGTTTGCTTCAGATTGATGGATTGGTTTGGTCTCGGGTTCAAGCCATGACTCATATCAAGTCAGGGCAAAGTCATTTAGTATTTCGTTGTGTTTGCTTGTTAAGTTTGTTTGGTTTTGGTCATGATATGGTTTCGACAAATATTTTGATACGAGATAACTTAACAAAATATATAAATGGAAATAATAAATATGGAACAATAAAATGAGTTGGAGATAGTTAAGGGATTTGGATCCAGAGGTGATTATTTATCTTGTTGGATAACATTTGGACGTATTGGACTTACGGTATTGGTTATTTGGACATTATGGGCCCTTTGGTACACGAGACGGTAGGGTACGTTAGGCCGTAAGATCTTGACGTACCTGGAACCCGAACCATACAAAATGATCGATAAAACCAAACAACTAATATTCACGCGAGTAATATGTTCAAATATATTATATTATTGTGAGCATTTATTTATAAAACTTGACGCTAAAGTTAATTATTCAAGGAGTCATTTGACTTGGGAAACGTTCGATAAACGGGCAAGTCATGCCAAAATTTTATTAAATCTTTTATAAACTTAATCTTTTACCGATGTTCTAAAAACATTTTCAAATCTTATTGATGCGCGTGGATTGCAACACGCACTACGTTTTACCTCTCGAGGGATCTCGAGAAGCTTGCAATCCCCACCAGGCAGTGTACCTGACCGATGTAGTATAGTG
>LBNU01025722.1:8950-24739 GCA_014162995.1 Artemisia annua | reverse complement strand
CCAAAAACAATAGCGCTTTTCGTGGGGAGCACCCATGCTCTATCCTTTTATTTTATTACTAATACATAACCGCGGAGGAGGGCGACCTTCCAGATTGTTTTCTGGTTTGTTGTGTGTTTGTGCAGATTTACACCTGAATTCATGATGACTCTCCGTGCTCTTGGTTCGTCTCAATCTCGCCACTCGAAGTCCATGTATCGATGCTTGCTGGAGAATCACATATAGCAAAATATTTTCGACTAACTAGTATCTTGGCATACTAATAAACGCCTTAGAGTCTTATTGTTCATTTACCCGTCTACCTTTTAAACAGTGTGAGGACATACTTGTAGTCTTTAGTCTGGGTGGGGGGGGTGAATCTTCTATGTTGATGACCCTAGCACGTTCACCATGCTGTGGTATACTTACGCAACCCCGTTTTCCTCAGAAACCCAAAAAATAAAAAAAATTGTAAAAATTTCAAAAGAAAAAAAATGAAAAAATTAAAATTGATGCAAATAATAGAATAAATTTTGAACGCGGTTATTGCACTTCCTACTAGGTAAGATGTGAGAATAGAAAACTTTGACTTGATCCGGCGGTTGATGCCCTAGCTTGTCCCTGTAACCAAGATGGATCACATAAGCTTTGCTAGTCTTTACCACAAGACTACTCTTTTGTCGGCTCCCGCCTAACTGACTTGGCTATATATTGCGGCCTTGATTATCGGCAAGCATTCGCGGATCTCATTATTTGAGATTTTAAATTTGCAGAGAACGTGAAATGGTAGAGTTTCTTTAGAAGTTAGATGCTAAGCATAGAGTAGTTGGATCTCTTTAAAGCTCATCGAAGGTACTCATGACTTTTTGTTCCCACAAAATTGCTTCACCCCATATCTGTGCTAAATAATTAAAGATATTAGGTTTAGCCGATGAGTAGTTCTTGGTCCTCTTGAGAGAATCTTTGCTTGAAAAATTAGGTACACATCAAGGATACACGCCAGTTGAGTTGTATTGTATTGTATCTCGTTGTATAAGCGTAGTACGCATGTGGTTTCGGAGCTACCCTAAAGCCCGTTATTCAGTATGAGCTAAGGTGCTTTAAGACTTCGGATTGAGATCGGACCTTGGATTCTACATTCTAACCCTAGCAGTTGGCGGTAGGTCTTGGATTGAAACCGTGAAGGTTCGGAGTTAAGAAGTTACTAAGGCAAGCAAAAAAAAATAAAAAAAAAATAAATAAAAAAAATAAAGAGAATAAGGATGTATGTTGAAGATTTATGGATTATGAGCTTAAGTGTTAAGACTAAAGTTTGTAGCACGTGAGGTGCATGCGAATGATCCTAGATCGGGCGCATGAGGTGCATGTGAAGGTACTCTCCAACTTATGTCTATTTTGATGTATTCCAAAGTCTTTGTATGTATCCAATATCCTTGATGTGGACCTCATTTTTCGAGCAAACCTTCTTAAGAGAAGATCGATAACTACTTAGCGTCTGAATTTGGTATCTTTATCGGACTAAAAACTATGAAACGAGATGCTTATGAAGAAATTCATTTCTCTCACAAAAATAAAATAATGAGATACAAAAAATAGGAAAATTGGAGCAAGAGGTACACGAGTAACTTCCATGGGTAGCGTTAGCATCTAATTTTTAATTAAACAATGATCCGTTTTTACGCTTAGTTTGGGAGCTTGTGAAAAATCAGGGACGATGAATTTTATCCAATCGGTCACTTTTCTATGAATCGTGTTCTTGCTCTATGACCCTTAATCGTTATTGAAAGATAATGAAAGTCAAGCACACCGTCATAAGATATAGTAGTGTAATATAAGATGTACATAGAGTAAAATGGAAAACCGGGGCGTTTTAGGGAATAAATGATTTCGTATTTCTCTTGAACGTTTTGCTACTTTTCAAAGTTAGTAAAGAGAGGTTTGAAATTATTTATCTTTAAAGCGTGACGTGATTACATTGTGTGAGGACACGCAATACCTTAGTCTGGGGGATTTTGGTATGTGCTTATTCACATACCTTTTATTCACCATTTTCAGACCCTAAAAGACCAAAAAACTAACGTTAAACGCGAAAGATATCGTGTTTTTGTGTTTGTGAATGTGCAGGAAAGGATATTGCAAAAACGACATCAAAATCAACCAAAAAGCCCTAAACGAGCACGAGATATGGAAAAGAGTCTTAAAGTGAAGCCAAAGATGAAATTTGCCTAAGAAAAGCCCGTGACGACGAATTTATTTCTTAAAGGCTCAAGAAAATAAAAGAGACGCTTAATCGAAGTTCAAAGTTAAATATCAAGATAAGCTTCACAAATTCGAGCAAGTGATCACTTTTAAGTCTTCAAAGACCTTTGGAAAGCACGTCAACACGCTACCTCAAGTTACAAGGACTTACGTTTAATTGTTAGAACATTTAGTAGCGTTGTAATAGAAGTTTATGTGTAGCTTTCATGAGATATCAATGTATAGGGGCTAAACCGTACACGATGTAAAAAAGGGAAGCTTCCTTGCTCCCTTAAATACCCCCCTTAGCCTCATTTGTAAGCTAATTTTTATTGAGTCTTAGTTTTATTTTGAGTCTTAGTGTAAGTCTTTTTATTAATGCAAGCTTTATTTTCATGTCTTAAATCTTTTCTTTAGCTTATTTCTAACGCCTCTTTACAATATTTCTTTGAAATCTTTACATCTTTTTGAGCTTATTTTCGTGTCATCTTAATCTTACAAAAAAGCTTTTACATATCTCGTCACCTTTGCATGTTTTTGTTTCGAAAAAGATTAAAAAAATATGGTTTAGATAGATTTTGGCTCGTTCATTATAAGTTCTAGCTTATTTTCATTTCCTTGAGTCGTTTCTACAAGTTTTATAGGTTTAGATTTAGTTTTCTAGCGTCTAAAAATTTCCAGTACGTTTTTGTTTTTAGATTTTTGCGAGTTGTAATTTTAGGGTTTTGCGAGTAAGGTTTTCTTTGGATAGTTTTGCGAGTATGGTACCATGTTTTGCGAGTATGGAAACTTAAATTTTGCGAGTAAGACTTTTATAATAGCGAGTATGCTATCTTGAGTAGCGAGTATCAACTTGGCTACAAATTTTCTTGCGAGTTTGGTAGCCCATACTTTGCGAGTTTGGTCCATGTTTTGCGAGTATGAAATAATTTTTGCGAGTATGGGAATCAGTTTTAGCGAGTATGATGATCTTTCAGTCTTTATATATTGCGAGTATGAGTTGTTAGTTTTGCGAGTATGGTTTGTTTAGTAAATCTTGCGAGTATAGGCTTTTGAAATTGCGAGTTTGAGTTTTCTTACTAGTTTAACCTTTCTTTTCTTATGTTTCTTTTGAATTAGTTCTTAAATCATTTTTGTTAATTAAAAACATAACAGTCCAAAAATATAATCTTTCTTTTACGTACCCTTCCTTTAATCGTTTTACAAGTTCACTTTCTTTTCTTTTATTCGTATCTAGTTTTATGTTTTCTTTACTTTTCAACTTTATTTCTCTTAAACGTTTTCCCCTTTTCATTTAGTGTCTTTAATTCTTAAACATTTTCCGTAGTGGTAACAAAAACCAAATCAAATCTTTCAAACTCATTCACCTCACATAACTCACGACTCAAGTGACAAGATCAATTCAACCCTCGTTGGGACAACGATCCGTGTTTAAGCTTCACTGCTTGATTCTGCCACGATCAAAAGTCAAAAGATCATCATATACATCAAGGAAGTCATCTTGAGTAGTATATCAATGAAGAATCAACGACTACGAGCTACCAAAGTATCTACAAAGATCTCAATGCAAGAAATCAAGAATCAAGATCAACAACGGAATTCTACAAAGGGTGACCTCTCTTAGGGGGAGATTGTTAGGAATACGATTTTGGTATAAGAAAGATTCGGTCACCCAAGAGAAATGTTCGGTCACCCTCGACATGATTTAGCATTTCTTAGCTCGTAGTTGTTATATTAGTTAGTTAAACGTAGTTTAGATGTAGATTAGTTCAGGGAAGAAGGACGGGTCTTTACCCACTGTATACCTGATCCGCAGCCCAAGTGGCACGCCCTAAGTGGCAAAACACATTGTATATAAACCCCTCTCTATCCTTTGAGAGGGTAAGCCTTCTCATAATCTTTTTTTTTGGTTTTCTCTCTAAGGCTTCACTTCTTTCTCTCTCTACTTTCTCTCTCTAAATCTCTTTCTTTCTTTCTTGCTTGGAACGAACCAAAACCACACGAGTATTTGTGTTTGTGATGTTATCTAGTATTCTACAAATGAGTACATCCCTGGTGCAATTACTCTAGTGTTCACAGATTTTCCTTTTTCAAGTATACGTATTTTCTCTTTCAACTCAATGATCATGTGCATTTTATCTTGAATTTCGTTGTCGAGTTTTCTATTTGTACGGAAATATTCGTCACGACTTTTTTTGCCAAAATTCTGTAACTTCTTGCAATTCTGCAATTTCCTTTTCATATTTTGAAATTTGGCTTTTTAATTCCTCATTTTCTTTGTGAAAAGATGTTGAAGTTTTTAGATTTTGCAATTCCAGTTTGAAATCAAGACTTTGGTTTTGACACCATTCAAGCTTTTTGTTGAGTTGGAAAATCTTATTTAAAAGTTTGTTTTGCACATCATCATTGTGTTTTCGGAGATAAACATTTTCATCTTTTAATGTATCAACTTGTTTAGATAACAACTCAATATCAGCACTATGATCATCAACAAGCATAGAAGAACCAGATATATCAAGAGAATTCATAACTACAGATATTACATCAGCACAAAGAACATGTTCCAAGAGTCGATCAGATTCTTTTTGTAAAAGTTGATTTCGACGTTTTTGCTCTAAAATTGTTTGTTCAGTTGCATGAAAAATATCCATCATAGACGAAATCTCTCGTTGTATTTCCTGTTCCCAGCGGTTTGCACATAGACGCAAGTGTTGAACAAGAGGTAAAAATTGTTTTTGAAACACTTCTCGTTTTTCACTTTCATAAGGAGTAGTAATAGTAAAAACTATAATTTCAGAATTGCGTTCTATTGCTTTGTCTAAAAGTTCAATATCTTCTTTAAACGTGTCAAAATACCTAAGTACGCGACTACGAGTGAGAAGAGGTTGAAGTTTTTCGGTTGTTGGTAAAGGACCATTTATTTGAACCGCTGGTTTAGCAGGAGCTACATTGGAAGTAACATCTTGAGGTGGTAGAATATACCCTGGTAGTTCAGATTTCTCTTTTTGAGGTGTGAAAATCTCGTTAATTGGGGGCATTTTTTTGTAATCAAAAGGTATGTTATATTTAACATTTTCCATTTTTGATCGACTCTCATCCTCGATATCATTTTCTTCTTCACAGTCATATACAACAGCACGAACAACCGTTTCATCAAAAAAATGATTTGCACTGTACAACTTTGGAATCTCTTTGAGTGCTACCTTTAAAAAACTAGGTGATTCGCTCCCAATAGCAAAACCATGCCCGTTGTTTGTACGTTTAATTGAAAACTTTTGAATCGTTGTGACAGAATTTCCCGTTTTATATACTACAGTTTGAAATTCTTTAAGTTTGTGCTCCAATTCAACAATCTCATCAAGGTACTTCATAACTCTATCTCTGGGTATTCGTTTATGTTCTCTGAACTCATTTTGACAATTTGACAACTCGGTTTTAGTTTTTAAAATCATTGCATCAAGTTTATCAATTTGTTGTTTATGTTCAAACGCTTGTTTTTCCAGATCAGAGGTTAAAAGATTTTTTTCTTTCATTATTTTAGCGATTTGACGTTCTAAATCTTTTTCGTGTTGATAAGATTTTTGAAAAGCAGTCTCAAAGCATTTTTCACGATTTGCAATTTTTTCAGCATTTTGCAGTTGAAATTTGTAGCACTCAAGATCCCTAGTTAACAATGCAATCTTTTCTTTTAATCTAGCATTAAGTTCTTGATAATTAACATTCTGAGATTGTCTAGTCATGAGAAGGGTCTTAAGTTCTGAATCTGGAACAGGGGCATAGGATCAGAGAGTTCAACATGAACCTTGTTATCATGAACATTATCATTGTCCGAATCATCAAATATAACAACCGGGTTAATTTGATCATAATTATCAAATATAACTTGTGTGCGCATTTGATTATTCGTTAGTGTAGATAACAATGAGTCATTTTGAACACTGTGGTCCTTTCCAGATGCAGATGCAGATGGGGAAGCAATTTCATGTATCAGGCATGAGTTAAAGTCAGTTACCTGAGACAGACCATCAGTGTCATACACTGGGCCTGTGTCACTCATGTGAAGTTCATGCATGTTGGCCATAAGCATTACAGCAGCTTCCAAGTCTTCCATGTCATCATCGGAGTGTGCATTGGCCATGAAGCTGTTGTTGTTAGCGTTGTTGCTGCTACGGGCTTCATCTTTGAGAGCTAGAAGTAGTGCCTGCTTGTGGTACTTGCTACCTTGAGTTCTTGGTGAAGGACATGCAGTTGCCAAGTGACCGACCCCATTGCAGTTGTAGCATCTGATGATTGTGTTCCCAGATTCAGTGTTCCCAGTATCCATAATTTCAGCCTTCTTCTGAGGGACACCACCATTGTTCCTAAATCCTTCATTGTTCATAAACCGTTGTCCAGAATTTGAGCTCCCTATGTACCTTCCTGATCCAAATCTCCCACTGTTACGATTCTGAACCTCAACACGACCATCGTTAATGACTGCTTGATTCCTTGTGCTGGAGGATGTGCGAAGACGATTGTTAGACTTGTTCGAGAATTTGCTGAAAGCTCGAGCTATGAGTGCAACTCCTTGGTTAAGACTGTTGAAGTCCTCATCATCAGCATCATCACTGTTGTTCGGTTGTGGGTACAAGGGATCATTGTGTTCATACGAGGTAAACTGACTTGCAGGAGGTTGTACTGAAGAATCATAAGAGGAGTACTGAGGAGTAGTAGATGAGTAGTTGGGGTAAGCCTGTTCAGGATGATAAACACTTTGCTGTAGTGATGAAGAAGGAACATTAGACTCAGCAATGAGCGCCAAAGAGTTTGAAGATAGAGGCGTTATTTGGTTTCCTCTGAGAGCGCGATCTTTGTCCACTTCATGTTGATGGTGTTTCAGATAGTCATACAACAAACCATATGGTGTCTGATGAAGATTCTTTGTTTGTCGAACAAAGGTCACATACTTCTGCCAATCAGGTCCAAGACATCCTAAAAACTTCGTGTTGATTCCAATCTTTGGTATGATGATATGGTGTCGATCGAGCTCATTAATGATGTTTGTGAAGCAGTGATAATATGATTCAAGTGATTCCATTGGCTCTATCATGAAGTTAGTGTATTCCATATAAAGTTTTGATTCCATGTCCTCCTTATTCAGTTGAGTCCCTTCCATTAAGAGATGAACATGTTCCCTCATAGCCTTAGCAGTTTTCTGTGCATCGACACTTATAAATATTGGATTTGGTATTCCCTGAAGTATGTAGATCATGGCATATTTATCTGCTTCTTTGTGAAGAATTTGTTCAGCACTTAGTTGATCATCAGTAAGAATTACTGTTGCATCAGGTCGTGGTGGATCAGCAGTCGGATCACCGGGGACAAAATTTGAAGGTTGGACAAATGGACCTTCCCTGATAACTTTCTGCATGTATATGCCATGTGGTTTCTTGATTTCAAGAAATCGGAGGAATCGACTTGACCACTGAACATAATTTCCTGGTGTGAGCATAGGTGCTGTGTCAAGTGAACCTGCTTCATGCCTTGATTGTTGAGTAGTGATGACTTCACACATTTGGTCAAACCAATGAGTTTGTTTTGGCGGTTGAGTGATTTGTTGCATGGGAAAGGGTTGATGTGGTGTTGATAACGCTCAAAGTTAACATGTTTTTAGAAGCGTTATTGTTGGTTTTTCGTATGGAAATTGGTCATATTTGTATATATTTGTTACTTAATCGCGGAAAAGTGTTTATACATGCAAATATAGCCAAAAGCAGGAAAAAGTGATTAAAAATGAAGAAATGAAGTGATCATGCAAGTTTGGAGAGTTTCGAGAGAAAAGAGAAGGAAGAATTCGACGCATGGGCAAAAGGATTTGATAAAGACGAGCTTACTATACATATTTATCAAGGAAATATCAAGTTCTAATGAACAAAGACATGCCACGAAGAAAGAAAACACATGCGAAGAGAATCGACGAAGAAAAGTCAATAAAACCATTTCAGGAGGCATCCAGCCGATCGGATGCAACCCGTATCCGATTCGGCTGGATCTGACCTTAAGCCACCATCCGATCGGATGGACCTCCAACCGATCGGATGGTTGGTGACTGCTGTTACAAAAATGCATTTATGGGTGTATTTATTCCCCATAATCATTTGTGGCTGATCATTTCTGGTTATTAACTAAGGAGGGACGTTTTTGCTTGGAAAAGAAGAGTTATGAGGCTATATAATGTAACACCCCCAACTCAAATACGACAGCTATCATGCTGGGGGTATTACGCAAATAGAAACCAGGCACATTTATAGCTAACGACCACAACACGGGACGTTTATAAATGTTGCAAAACATATCATTCGAATTACAAACCATTTAGAGTACAAGGACTCTTAAGTCAAAGTAGCAGCGGAAAAAGTAAATAGAGTTTGCAGCGGAAAATAAACAAAGTTTAGCAGCGGAAGTAACAAAAGACACAAAAGGTTTTACGAATGACATGCAAATAAAGATAGAAAGATAGTAAAGCTGCCTTGACAGAAATGCCTCTTCAGCCTTAGCCACTCCACCATGCCCCAAGTATCAAGCTTCAAAGCTAATTATTAATATCATTAGTACCTGAAACACATGCTTAAAAAGTCAACACAAAGGTTGAGTGTAATCCATAGGTTTAAATAATAAGGTTGAGCACAAGGTTTTAATCATAAGATATGAGCAACAAATGCAAATATCGGGTAATCAAGGTAACAACCAATGTATAGAGGCATCCCTGTGCATATAACATTGTTGATGATGCTAAGCTCATGACACGCAAAACGTTAACCAACAATCATAGTATCAATATAACCGCGGAATTTCATAATATAATAGTGCCCCCAAGGCCGAGTACTTGCCAATTACCCGGCAAAATCGAATATAGTACACCACAATTTGCCTATCCAGCAAAAGGAGTGGGAGGGTCAATTCCTATAGGCCTATATCCCTATATTCGCGCTCACTCGCAAGTGATTAATGGTTCATGATCTGAGGGTCTTGCAATGGCAAGGTAAAGCTACTTAGCACATCGTCAGGAAAGCATACCAATCAGGAAAAGCATACCAAAAATACTTGTGCTCAGAAAACATTTAAAGCATGTATCTCACCCCATGGGTTTATAAACATTTAAAAGATAAAAAGCGGGGCTATGAATCACACCTTAACAATAGCAGGAAACGAGATATATCAACCAATCAAATAATGCGTCACAGCAAATAATCCTCAGCACAACCTAAGCAATATCAATATCATAACTCAGCAATGGTACTCGAATATTTCAATAAACAATGCTTGAATAAAGTTTTATAAAATACAATGGCATTTGAAAGAAAATAGTTTTCAAAGAAAAGTCTCGTGTGGAAGAAAGATAGAAAAAGAATAAGTCGGCGAAAAGACAAAATACGCAAGGAAGACGAATGAACACTCGAAGAAAGTCGTCGAAAAGAAATGGAAAGAAGAAGAAATGAGAATAAAGACACACTCAAATAATAACAAATCGCTAATAACAAGTCTCGGTTTTACCCGTTTTCCCAAAATAACGTTGAAATAAAAAGGGTTTTGAAATAAATATTAGTTAGTAAAATAGTTTGAAGATTATAAAGAATTTTACAAAATTTCGGCATGACCTGCCCGTTTATAGAACATTTCCCGAGTCAACGACTCTTTATATTTAAACAACGTTTAACATTTTATAAATAATAATATGATTGGATATATCATTTACGTAGTCCATTAGTTGTTTAGGTTTATCGACCATTTTGTATTGTTCGGGTTCCAGGTACGTTAAGATCTTTAAGGGCCTAACGTACCCTACCGTCTCGTGTACTAAAGGGTCCATAAGTCCAAATAACCATAGCCGCAAATCCAATACGTCCAATTCAAGCTCACAATACAACATCATAATATAACAATACGGAAAACCAAGTCCAATGTCCAAATCCCTTCACTAAAACAAATGCATTTTAGGTTTCATATTTATTAGTTCCGTTTATATAAACCTTAGCCGAAACAAGTACCAAATTATATAACAACAACAAATATCCCATAAAATCACAAAAAGTCACCAAGTCACACCGGGTCAACCCGGCGTTGACTGGTCAACTGCTGGTCAAAGGGGCCCACACGAGTCAACATATACCAACATCATTAATAAATTACATTAAATAATCCAACACTAATTAAATAACTAAAATTAAATAAACATAATATATATATATATAAGTATATATTTCGACTTATATAAAATAAATAAATAAATCATAAATAATTTTTATAAATAATATTTCGAAATAAATAAATAAAAATATGTTTTTATTTTTAAATAATTTCGGAATAATAATAAAAAAATAAAATAATTTTTATAAAATTATTTTCGGTAATAAATAAAAATATATAAAAATTTATAAAATTTTCGGATTTAAATAAAATAATTTCGGATTTATTATTTTTAATAAATAAAAATACGAAAATAATATTTTTAAATTTTTTTAGGGTTTTTAAATAAATAAATAAATAAATACGAAAATAAATAAATAAATAAATAAATAAAAATAACAAAAATAACAAAGGTGCGTTTGGGGGGGTTACCGAGCAAGAAAAAGACAAGAAAAATAGGGGAAAGTGGTGGTGGCTTGCGGTGGTGGCGGTGGTGGAAGATGGAGCGGCGGTGGGTGGGGGTTAGGGGTGTTCGGGATGGTTTTGATTAAATCGGCTTGTACAACCGGAACGGGGACGTCCCGATCTACAAAATATCAAAAGTTGGATTTTTGGGGTTGGCCGGAATATTTTCCGGTGGCCGGAATTTGGTGGCCGGCGGTGGGTTTGGCCGGACGAAAAAAAAAGAAAAAGAGAGAAGAGAGAGAGAGATTAGAGAGAGAAATATGTGTGTGTATTTTTAGAGAGAGAGAGTGAGTGGGTGAAATGAGGTTATTAGTGGGTTTTTATAGTAAAAAGTATAGGGTAGGTTGTGAATAAATTAAAGTGTAGGGTAGGTTTTGTAAATAAACTCAAGGGACTAACTTTGCCAACGAGCTAAACTTCTCGTAAAAACGGTTCGGGGCTCAAACGACATAGCAAACGGACTCGAAAACTTGCGAAACTTGCGCCATTGTTCACAAAATAATTTTTCCAATAAAATCAAGCATAAACTTCAGAGTTTTTCTCAAACTCAAAATAAATCAAATAATTTGGCAAATGCAATACAATTCGAGTTTTATAGGTTGTGCTGAGTCAATCAAGGAATAAATTCTCGTTTTCAATATATCTCACGCTTCTCAAGCCCAATTTAACATGCATTAAAAATTTAAAAGTATCTCAGGTATGAAAATAGAAGTTTGGCTAGAAATGGGTTTTAGGAAAAGTACCAGGTGTTACATATAATGAGTACTTAGGCTCTAGATTACATGTACCACCAATTATCTATCTTATTGTTACACCAAATTGTTACTAGTTCATTTTCTAAGTTACTAAGTGTTGAAAAACGTCCAGAAAGAGTTGAGTTCAAGTCTCAATCTTTGGTTCGAGTTGGGAATTGTTCACTTGCATTGGTGAATAGTTTATCTAGAGTGTGGTTGCTATAGTTCCACGTGTTTCTTGTCATTGTAATTCTCAAGCTAGGTACACCTTGATTCTTATAATGAACAATTGTTACTTTACGTTTAATGAAAGTTTTATTATCTACTTGTGTTTTAATATGATTGCTATGGAGTAATTTGTGATATACTTGTGTGTATGATGTGATTGGTTATGGAGTATTCTTTTACTAAAAAGGTGATGCATGAAAACATATCTATTTTATGAGTTTGTTGAAGTAACATCTAATCTTGCTTAATTTGTTGGTAAAAACAATCTTTGGGAAAATAGGTCCGAAAGGATTTTCAACTTGTTTTTATTCCAAAACATTAGTGCACGAATTAGTATGGAATATGATGCTTGACACCCATCTTATTTACTTATTAAAATGGATTTTGAGAAGATTTCATCACGAAAAAGGACCGAAAGGATTCGTAGGAATTCATAAGAAAAGAGTTGATTTTCTAAACAACCATGTGATTATAGAATTGTCATACTATCTTGATATGTCCGAAAGGAGTCATTTAGTTGATTGAATTCTTAGTAGTAGTTAAGACATGACATACATCATAGATTTTATAACTACTCATTTTTAGTTGCGCATCATAACAAGTTTTACACCAAACTTTATATTCAAAATTGCCACAATACTCCTTATGACCAATCAAGGAATTATACACAAGTATATGTTTAGTTCTTATTTGATTTCTCTTAAAATTAATATTCATATAAACAAGGATTGACAACCTTTGTTCGACAAACAATTTTTACTAAAAAACAACAAATCCCTTGAGACGATCTCGACTTACCCACCTTTACCACATCGAACGAGTATACTTGCTCGTATGTGCTAAATTATTAATCGGATAAATCGTGTTTATAAATTTTAGAACTTGCACTAACAAAACGCACATCAAGTTTTTGGCGCCGTTGCCGGGGATTTGATTAATTTCTTTGTTTTTAGCAATTAAATTGTTTGACTTTGTGTTTTTAGAGTAAAAAAAAAAGGTTGGTTTTACCAACCGATTCGGATGGATTTCCATCCGATCGGTTGGAAGCCACGGTAAATTTTTAGAAATTTTGTTTTCTAGTTTAATTATTGTTTTTCTGTTTTTAGTTGTTTAGTGTTAATGATTATATGTTTAATAGTATTAATGATTTTTAGTAGTTTTAATTATAGTTAATGTTTTAGAAGTTAAATAGTTCTTTAGATAATGTTTTTAATATCATAATTACTGCTTTAATAAGATAAGGTCGTTTTATTAGTTAACATAAAAAAAAGGTTTTTTTTGTCTCAGAAGCTCCAACCGATTCGGTTGCGGGTTCCAACCGATCGGTTGGAGGAGGTAATTGAGCCAACCGATTCGGATGGATGTCCATCCGATCGGCTGGAACTCTCGGTAAAAATTTTTACAAATTTAGTTTTTAGTTTATTTTCAATTCTTAGTGTTTTAGTTTGTTAATGTACTTATTCTTGTTTCATATTAAGAATTATTTGCTTACAACTAACCCTCATGCTAATGGTTTGGATGTTTTTGATGGTTATGTTATAGTTAGTAATTGCTTAGGTGAAATGGAGAGTTTAAGTCAGATTTCGGCATACTTGAAAGATTTGGAAGATATGTTCAAGGATTCCGGTGATTCCTTGGAAAAGTTAGAGAGCATGTTAGAGAAGGCTAAGAGTGATTTGGAAGAAGGAGAGGTTATTGGTGATAATGTTTCTTATTTACCACATGAAATGTGTTATCCAAAGAAGGAGAAGGAAAGAAAGGTTGTTGTTTTTACTAGAGCACCACCTAAGGAGTTCGATGCTCCACACATGAGGTATGCTACACCTTGTGCGGTGGAAGGAGTTAAAGCGTAGGATGCGGAGTTGAACATGGAGTATGGAGATAACTACATTTCGGAGGAGATGCTTAACAAGCTTGGCTTTATTAGGCTTGATTATGGAAGCTATGGAAGGAAGGAAGTGAGAGAAGTAAAAGTGAATATTCATGGTCATATTTTCAAATGTAATTATGTGGTCTTGGACTACACTAATGCCGATGAACCGGAGGTCGTCTTTGGTAGAAATTTTCTTATAACTACCAAGTGCACAATTGATTTCGCACTAGGGGAGTTACAGATCAATATTAGTGATTTGGAAGAAGGAAAGGATGTTAATGAAATGCTAGTTGATGTTTGTGAAGGAATGTTAACGCTTAAGGAAGGAAGGGATGAAGTTTGCAAGATGGGAAAAGCTAACCGAAACAAAACCCCATTAAACAAATTAACCCAACCCTCCACCCCAAAGGAAAACAAATCATCATCATCATCATCCAACAATCAACCAAATTCACCACAAAATACCAAACCCTTGACCAAAGAGCAAAAACAAGCTATTTTGGAAAACCTTGAAGCAAAAATAAGTGAGTTGATGGAGAACAAACCGGTCATCGAGGTACTAAGAGATTACATGGTTTATAGGAAGAAGCTAGATGGAGCTATGTTGGCAAAATCAAAGTTGGAGAGTAATAGTTTTGATGAGGTAGAGGAGAGAAGGATAATTGAGAATGGGCTCCCTAAGAAGATGAATGATCCCGGAAACTTTGTCTTACCGGTGAAAATTAATGGGACAACTCCATTGTATGCACTAGCCGACACGGGTTCGAGTGTGAGTATTATGCCTTACCCATTGTATCAAAAGTTAGGATTGAGAGACCCTCAACCCAACAATTCTAAACTCACCATGGCGGATAATTCTAAAGCAAAAGCAATGGGGGAGGTAAGGAATGTTAGAGTGCAAATAGGATACCAAGCGTTCTTGGCGGACTTTCTAGTGTTAGACGTTGCGGTTGATAAAGAACTACCTTTGTTGTTCGGTAGACCATTCTTAAGAACGTGTGGTGCGGTGATAGATATGGGGAAAGGAACTATGACCATAGATGATGGAATTTTAAAGAATACTTACTACCCAAAGCCTAGAGGGGGTAGTAATGTGGATGACTATGATGAAGACCAAGAGGAGGATTACCTTGGTTGGTTTGAAGTAGGAAGAGATGAAGATTGGGAGGCCTAAATTTGGGCCATGCACACCTAGTTTCTTTGACATAGAGGACGAAATGGAGAGGGCTCTAGCAATGGAGGCTTATTTTAATCCATTTAAAAACATCTTTGTGTTTAATAAATTGACAGATTTTCTTGGATCTTTACCGGTCCAATTGAAGAACTTGGAATGGGGATCCGATGGTCCTAGCGTTTACAAACGAGAAGATGGAGATGGTGATTGGCATTGCAAATTTGACATCACATGTCCTAGCGGAAGGAACTTTGCAAGAAGTTTCAAAACTCAAAAGACTACTAGGAAGCTTTCGAACAAGTATCGTGGAGAAGACATTCTTAGAAATGAATATTTCTATGGATGAAGGAGAAGGATTGTGATATGTGCTTATTCACATATCTTTTATTCACCATTATTAGACTATTTTAGACCAAAAACTAACATTCAAAGACAAAGATATCGTGTTTTTGTGTTTATGACTGTGCAGGTAAGGATATTGCAAAAACATCATGAAAAGCAACCTAAAAGCCTAAAACGAGCAAGAGATGTGGAAAAGAGTTCTAAAGTCAAGCAAAAGATGAAATATACTTAAGAAAAGCCCGTGAAGACAAATTATTCCTCAAAGGCTCAAGAAAACAAAAGAGACGATTAATCGAAGCTCAAAGATAATTTTGAAGTTAAACTTTCTAAATCCAAGCAAGTGATCACTTTTAAGCTTTTGAAGACCTTTGGAAAGCTCGTCAACACATCACCTCAAGTTACAAGGACTCAAGTGTCATTTTTAGAAAGTTTAGTAGCTTTGTATCTTAAGTTTATGCTTAGTTTTCATTAAATATAATAGATTAAAGGGCTAAGTGCACAAAAATGTAAAAAGGATACCTCCTTGGATCCTTTAAGTATGACCCTTTAGCTTCCATATGAAGGTAGCCCTTATTTTGTTTTTAATTAGT
>LBNU01025719.1:60817-73148 GCA_014162995.1 Artemisia annua | reverse complement strand
GTGGTGGTGGTTGATGGAACAAATTTTCAATATATGAAAACATATATTGTAGCTCATCTCTTAGATCAAAGATGATGGTCCGATTATGGATGCAACAAAGGCAAGTGTCACCATGGGCTTCAAGTAAGCTCCATGGGATGGGATTGAAATTTGGTGGATTGATTGGTAATCAAGAGAAGTGTGCATCAAGAGGTGTTATGGGTGACAATGAGAGGGTGATGTCTAGGGATGTATTTTCAATGGTGGGTGGTGGTGGTGGCACTCTTGGTGGAGGTGACAAGTGAGTGTTAATGTAATCATTGATTGATGAAGATGATGGTATGGAGGAAGTAGAGGTTCCATGAGTTGATGGTGTTTTGGAATGTGCATTAGGAGCACTAGGAGATGAGCATTGAGGTGGTGGTGATGGAGTGGTGTTATCTTCATTAGTAAGGTCAATGAAGAGTTGTTTAGGTGATATGATAACAAGTTTTTGTTTCTTGGCTTTGTTGGAGATGGTAGTTCTTGGTGATGACATGGTGATATGGTTGAGTTTAATGAAGGTGAAGGATGATGTAATGTGAATTTAAACATGTATGGGAATTTTATAGAATGAAAACATGTTTAGATATGGAATTAATTTTAAAATAAATGGTTAGATTCCAAATTCAGTTTGGTTTTTAAGGGAAATGGTAGCTGGGACTAGCAAAAAGGAAGTCACAAGATGCAAAAGAAACAATGTAAAATACTGTTCAGGTGGCCGGTCCCCTTAAATGAGGCCCTACCCTTTATATTTAATGGGGCCGCCCATCTGGTGATGTCCCAGACGACTAATTTTCAAAAAAATTTAGGAAAAAGTTTGTTTTTGTTTTGTGTTTGCAGCAAGCTCTATTTGAACATTTCATATTGGTTTTGGTCTATTAGAAATCATATATATAAATATATACTAAGCATGTAAACATATATTTAGTCCAAATAAAAATTCATGCAAGTAGTAGCATGCATTAATATTAAACAAACAAAGTTAACATCCTAAATTACCATAATCCATAGCAAGTCATAAGCATTTCCGAATACAAATCGGAAATATAACACATAAATAACAAATATTCATATCATAATAATAATAGTTCAAACAAGCATAATCAAGCTAATCCCTTCATCGTCATCACTACTTCTTCTTACCGAACACCTTTCCAAGCGCCTTGGCAAAAGACTTGAATCCTCCTCACATCTCCTGATGCATCCTTTGAGTTTGGTTGAGCAAACGTGCATGTAGCAAGTCATCGTTTCGTGAGGAAGGAGATGGTGTTTTGTGCTCGGAGTAGTCTAGGTCCTCTAAATCATCAACAAACGTAGTGGGAGACAGGGTACTAGCACGATAAGTGTTTTCCTCCTCGTCGTCATCCTCTAGACGAGATGATGAACCATGGAAGCTATAACGACGAGATTTACCCTTATCACTACGAGTTCTACGGGTTTGTTTAAGAGCGAGAGGACGCAAGGTCAGATAGATGGATTAATAGATACTATCATCAAGATCGGGATACTATTCTATGACATGACGGTAAAGACGTGTGAGGAACATACCGTATGGAAGATTAGCTTTAGGAGTGGATCTTGCACATTCGATTCGCTTGATGAAGAAATAAGCCAAATTGTAAGGTTGTTCGGCAACGATACAAAATAACATGTGAGCGAGGCTAGCCGGGAGATGGTCTCGGTGGCCTCCGGTATTGAACGCATTCTCTCGAATGAGTTCTTCCCAACGTCGCATGTCTTGACTTAATTCTTTTAGTAGAATTTGATTTTCAAAGATTTCGACATTTTTGGACTTGATTTTACGAGTGGTTGTTTCACGTGCCAAACCAAGCATTTGGCGAATTTCTCCGAGTGAAGGGATTTTGGAGAAATGAGGACCAAAAGTTGGTCGGCAACGTTGAAGAACACTAAGATCCCATTCATCTGTGAATACGGATTGACCGGTAAAAGGAATTTGGAGGATTTGGCCGAATTGTGTAAGAGTAAGAGTGATAAATTCATGTTGAATCATGAAGGAGATGAGAATGCCACCAAATTCATCGGTTTGAACTATGACTTGGCTATAAAAGTCAAGAATGAAGCGGGGAATGATGGGTTCATTGATTTGGAAAAGACACTCGAAGCGGATGTTTCGGAATAAACGTTCAATGAAATCGGATTGATAATAGGCTTGATCTACTACACGATCTTTGTGGATATTTCTATCCTCGATTTGTCAATGAATACGTGCAATAGAGGGAGAGGTAGTAGGAAGTTGAGAGACTTTTGGAATGTAGTTTTTTGTTTAGGAAATGTCTTCAGTGATAGCTTTGGGCATTTTTACCTAAACACGATAACAATAAGATAAAATTAAAATTAAATCAACGTTAAAATATAATGCATATGTTGTTATGACATATGTGGAATGTAAACATACTTCGACTCTAAGACTTTAAACCTAAGAAGTAGTTTACCAATTTCCTTAATTTTATTTTTAACTCGTTCTAGATATATTTTACGAAGTTTAGCAAGTAGTTATGGGATAGTCCAAATGCCTCTTTAAACATCTTAATATATCTTGAAACTTTGCTAGATATACATTAGATTGTATAACTAGCTATTTCTTACGAGTTTCTTATGCATGTGACATGTTTTGAAAATGAAAGTATGGATTTTTGACTCAAAAATATTGTTTTTCTAAGTTAAACCAAACGCTTCCTTTCCTAGAAAATTTGCGATTAAAATGTCAATATATATATGAATTATATATCTTGACGACTCTAAGTTGCTAGTTTTATGTTTGTAAACTTGTCAATTTGTTATAAAAATTATATCGGCTTAGTTTTGACAACTTTTGGACATAATCCAAACACCCTCTTATCGTATACAAAATTATTTTTACTTCATTGAAAAATATATTTTTATGATTAATAATTTGTAAAAACACAATGTAATTTGTTTTAAAAAGTTTTTATAGCATTATTCAACAATGTATATAAAATTTTTTTTTTGAAAAGGAGTGTATGAACTTTTTCAAAAAATTTCAACAAGAGGTTTTATGATTGTTGGTTTTTAGTGTTAATTATGCATTCTAATCCTATGGGGAGCATTTAGTTATGGAAATCCTAGACTCAATTGAAAGAAAAAATGAAATTGAAGAAATTGAAATAAAATGCCTAATCTTGATTATGACTAAAATTTTATGAAATTAGATGAAATATGTTATGAAAAACTTACAATACTTGTTTCTAATCGTGTTATAAGTATTTGCCCCTTGCGAATCAAGCTTAATTAGGTGATTTGGAAGTGGATTTTTGATGATTTTGGGATGGTGGCTCGTTCACAGCAGCTAGGAGTGAAGTGGGGGATGAAAAATGGAGTGTTTGGTATAAGGATTAAGTGGAAAAAGCGGGGAGAGAGAATCAGATGGCCGGCCCCCTTAAACATTAAGGGGGCCGCCCTTTATTTGGCTGCCGGTCCCCTTAATTTTAAGGGGGCCGCCCACCAACATTTTGGTTTTTCGCGGCTTTGATTCTGAGAAAAAAAATTATATGTATACTTATATATATATTAGATTTATATTTAATCAAAAATACGTTGGAGAGATGATGTGTGGGTTTTGCAACCTTTTCACTTAGGTTTTACCTCTCAAGGGATCTTGAGAAGCTTACAACCCCCACCAGGCAGTGTACCTGACCGACGTAGTATAGTGAAGTGGCAAGTACCGGGGGATTGATCGTTCTCTCGGGGAATAGTGTTGTTAGGCTTGAAAAGCTACTCTAATTAGGTCTAAGGGTTGAGGGATGATTCTTTTTGTATTTTTATGTTTTATGAAAGCAAGTAAAAATCTCGGTTTTTGGAAGAGTGGGCGGAATTAGTTGCTAGTCAACTAACCCAAATAACTACCTTTGCAAATAAAATTAAATAACAAGAAAAAGTAAATGGTTGTGAAACTTATATGAGAGAAATATGTGTTTACTTAGATTTCCTTACTCCCTAGCTATCTTTTATATGTTAATTGGTTTGTTGTAATTGTGTGGACGACGGGTTGTATTCCTTTAAACCATTCGTAGGGCCGTGTACGATCTTCCCTAACTCTATAAGCTCCTACTTCACTCCTATGTCGAGCCGACTAAAAGCTCCTAACATGGGATCATTAGAATTCGCTCATGCATTAAATACAACCATATAATGGTAGTACACATCCGATTCATGTTTCTTAAGACGTTCAAGCAAGTTACCGTATAGGAGGTTAGCCAGTTTTCTTTCACCCACCCACAATTATCACAAACAAACCAACAACATATAATCAATAGCTAGGTTTCATTAGATCCAAGCAAACACAATAAAGACCTAGCCTAGCATGTTAATTGAAAGTCAAGCATAAGATATAATCACACAATACATAGACATATTGAATGATTTGGAAAGGACTTATCTTCAATTAAGCATCCAAGTTTCAAGGGTGGAAAACCATCAAAAATACAGTAGAAAAACGAGCTAGGGTTTCTTCCCAAAAGTTGCATACTAATGAATGAAAATTAGACGAATATATATAGAATTTACAATCTGACGGCGTCACCTTATAGGGCGTGACACCGTCACCTCGCCGCCAAAACACTATTCGGATTGCTCAGATCCACTTCTGACGCCGTCCCCTTCTAATCTTCTCTGGGCCGTCTCCCTTTGTGACAAAATGTGACGACCTACATCTTGTAACACGTGACGCCGTCACGTGTTAATTCTCTAGAATCTTTCTGGGGCGTCTAGTGTAAAAATCATCCACCTTGTTGTCAAAGCGTGACGCTGTCACCTGGTAGAGGGTGACGCCGTCAGGTACATTTTCCAGCATATTTTGAGACTTTGTCGTTTTCTTCACTTTTATGCTCCAAAAACGTCCAAAATGCTTCCTTTTTCAGAATTCATCTCCAAAGTACCTAAAATGACAAAATGAACGATTTAAGGCAATATTTGATCAAATAATTACGGATTAGGGCTTAAATGACCCCTAAAAGCGTAACACTTTTTGCCTCATCAAATACCCTTACACTTGAGATTTGCTTGTCCTCAAGCAAATGCGCTTTTATTCCAATCAAAATATGAGCTAGGGGTCATTTAATACTAATATAAAAGTAATTACAACAAATAGTTATTCTACCCTAGTCATAACAAGCACGGAAATCATACACTAGCACCTCACAAATAGTGTTTGGATACTCTCATCTCTCGGTGTTATAAACCTATATAACTAAATGGAAATGGAAGAAATATCACTCACTACCTGTCATAGCAAATAGATTACAATAGGCTTGGGAAATGATCAAAAACCTCCTCCACTAGGCGTAACCACCTAAGATAAACTATCAAAGAGGGCTTTACAAATGGTTATAATGTTAGGTGTAGGGATATGATAAACACGGTTTGGTTGGAATAAAGGGTATTTTTAGTGGTGGCGAGTTAATTATCTTGATCAAACACATGCACAAGGTGGCGTTGCTAAGCCAAGACTCAACTCGACTTAAGCTAAAAATAAAATAACATAAACATAAATAAAGATAAAATGAAACGGGATGGTAGTCTGTATGTTTTTTCTACTTTTCTTTTTCCAATTTTTTTTTTGTTTTTCTTGTTTTTTCGATTTTTTTTATACACTCTTGCCCTACCATCCAAAATAATACACTATAGGGGCCTCGGTTCTCCCCTTACACTTGAACTTTTACATACTATACATTTAACTATTCTAATGACTCGAATTAAGATAATTGAAAAACTTAGAGTACTTTAAAACATTAACGCACTTGTGGGGGTAATAATTGACTTCTTCCCCATTACTCCATTAAATTAGTACTTTACCCATGAGTCCCAATCGTCCCAAAACAATATGTACAAGGATATGACTCGACTTAGCAACCATGTAATCGATTAGACAATTAACTAAGGGTTTAAACAAATGTTGTCACAATAATGCACTAAAGATGAGTGCATACAAGGTAGGCTAAGGCGATTTGGGTGTACATTTGGGGTGGATTGTAAACAAATTCTTCCTTTAAGTAAGATGCTTAAAGTTAGAAACGAAAAGATAGGCTCTGAGGGGTGTACTAGGGGTATCGTGTACTAAAAATGAGTACAACGCTAAGGTGTGGGAGAATTACTTGACCAATGTAGTCAGTGTAATTATATTACGGGTGTAAAACATTGGTTATCCTAATGCCTCTTATCATGTAGTAAATCTAACTATACGAATGTAGTCTCACTTGTGGATTTGGGATGGTCACTAACGCAAGTTCTAGAATCTATAAGCTACCGGTACACACACAAGCATCAAAGATGAATGTTTTTCCTAACAATTCTAGGGGCGAACCTCACATATTTGGGGAAATTTTTTTTGAGTGGTACGGTTTTTGTGCTAGTCATACAATTCCCTATCCATGAGAAGCTTATTAAGACTAAAGTTTCACTCCTAAATGTTGTAAAACAATTTTAAATTTGCGCTAAAATTGCCCTAACAAATATTTCTCTCGGTTTTATTACACATCTACCATTGAACAAAACAAAAATCAAGTGTAATAGCATTTTCTAAGGTGTCTTCATTTACCCCCTTACACTTAAACCGAACATTGTCCCAAATGTTCACATAAAAGATGTAAAAGTAAAGAAAATGAAAGAATGAAACAAATACTCCCCTGATTCGTTTGATGTGGATCATGTGGTAACATGGTCAGATTTTCTTCCAAGATGATGTAAAAGCTCCAAGATCAAAGTGACTCCAAAAGCTTGATGTCATGAACTTGATTCCATATTCATCTTCTTGTCCAATATAACTTGTTAAACCTGAGAAAACAATCTAGGCAAACCTTGCGTAAAATCGTCGGCAAATTCTATATAAGGATATAATGCTTGTGGAATGAAAATTTTGCAGATTCCTGGAATTAAAGATGAAGTAATTTTTATAATCCGGCAGAAAAACTAAATTTTAAAAACTTTTTCTGGAATCAAAGCCTGACGCCGTCAGGGTTTAATGCCTGAAGCCGTCAGAATTGATCTGACAGAATCCTTATGTTTAGTTTCCGGAAAATTTCTGGAAAAACAATTACCTCACTTCCTGGAATCCTGTAAAATTTCATTATGACTCGATACAAGCATTTGACTCAAACAAATACTAATATGTATGTTCATTTTTATATCGTTACAATCCATGTTCCAATTCGTTCTTATAAACAAATTTAGATTTTCCTTACACTTATCTTTTTCAAAATACCTTTATATGTAGTTAAGACAAAGTTAAAAACAAAATAAAGCATTTTCACAATTTTAATTTGAAACATGAATCAATAACAATAAAAATAAAACATACATACGGAAAACAAATAAATTCAAATAAACAAACACACAAAACAAATAAAGCTTGTAAAGCAAATAGACAACAATGAATACAATAAAAGAAATAAATTGTTCAAGGCCGACAGAGGCCAAATCCTACATGCATGAAAAGAAATTGTTCAATGGCCAACAGAGGCCAGATCCTAAACTACTACAGACCAAATTGTTTGAAATCATACATCCATAATAAAATTGTTCAAATAACATAACAAAACATGAGTAAATCACTGGGGAGGGGGACCGTAACGGTAATCATAGCCAGGAGGTAGGTGTCCATAGTACCCATAAGGTGGGTAATCCTGCTCTCGTCCAGGGAAAGTGTCGATCTGAAGCTGTGGGTCCAACTGATCACGCGGTGATAGGTGCTGCATCTGACGTACTGTGTGATCGTACATCTAGTCAAACCTCTCATCAGTTTGGTTCCTCCAGGCGTCCACCTGGCCCATCCAAGTCCCCTGATAAGCCTGCCAATCCCCCTGATTCATGTTCCGGTAGGCATCACCCCCGGCTCCTACACCATAGTCTCCAAACGGCTGGTGCTGAGGCTCCTGCTCGTCTTCCTCGTCACCACCAACCCTTGTGCCCCTCCAATAGCATACCAGTGATAAGACCCGTCACCCAGCTCCATGACAATACCCATCTGCTTGAGGGACTTAGCCTTAACCACCTTACACACAGTACTGCTCAAATACCCCCATGATCTCGGGCCTAAGGACCTCATAAGATCGTGCTAAACGAGTCACAAACGCCCCCATAGATCTTATCACTGTCCTTCTCTCCAACTCCACCCTTCAAATAGCTAGCCACCCAAAAAGGGATGTTGCAGTAAACCTCTGGTGAGTAGATGGTGTAAAGGAAAAAGAGATAAGAACCTGTGATGCGGTGGTTGGAGCCGTGGCGCCCCGACAAGGTGTAGGTGAGACACCTATGCGTTAGTCTCATCCTAGTGTCCCTGATGGTGGTAGCTGACGTGGTCGAGGTATACACACCATTCCCAATCTCAGGCCAAAACATAGCACACCTCAAATCATTCCTAACAGTCTCCCCGTTCATCAACTTCTTCAAAAACTCTCCCTGCAGAGTCTCATGCTGACTATATAACCCCAATCTCCATCCAAACTCAACAACTGAACAAGTCCTAAGTTTACCCCCTAGCCTAAAATATATGGTGGTAGCACCGATGTTGCTTCTTGCCTCCCCTACATCGAAGCAAAAAATGGCAAAGAATTCACGTACCTACTCATCATAAACGGGCTCTCGGATTCTGAACAACCTTTCCCATTGAGGGCCCGTGAAATCATCATTTTGGAAGCTTTGAAGGAAGGTCTGCTCGAGACCCTCATCTCTTAGGAAATTCCAGTCAAGCACAGCCCCATTATCAATTTGGTGATGGAGTAATTCGGCGTACTTGGCCGTGGAAGCATTGTCATTGAATACACTCCAACTAAGGACCGTGCCACCCAAGTTCTCGTGTTGGGGCCTCAAAGAACTCCCTCGACTAGGTCGGTGACGCTTGTGCATTTCCTGGAACAAAATAAGAAGGAACGAAATGGATTGGATTGTGAATCGGGGAAGTGACCAATCTGCAGACATCTGACGCCGTCACCCTTTGCGAGGTGACGCCGTCAGCCTCAACAAAATTCAAATCCGAGATTTACAAGAGAAAAATCAATATTCAAACTTCAAGTTCATAAACCAAACACCCCTTTTTGCAGCAAAATGGGCAGTTGGTCCATAGGTTATGGTTCAAATTCGTTATTGCCCAATTAGTGAATAAACCTCGCTCCTTGCTAATTATCTAATCCCTTAATCAATGCCAAATCAACATCAATTAAAGGGCATTACGAGTTCTAAGCATGGATCTATCCTAGGGTTTCACGAGTTGGGGTTTTCGAAATTGATGGATCCTATGAATAATTGAAGCGAAAAGAATGAATAAAGATTACTTACTACATGGAGATTAGCAACGGGAGGAAGCAAATTGGACCTTGGAGATTCGTAGGTGGGGTTAGAGTGGATATGGTTTGTGGGGTTTGTGGTGAAAGTGACAGATATGGGCTTATAGTTGCTGTGCAGTCGAGGTGACAGCGTCACGTTTAGNGTTGGGGCCTCAAAGAACTCCCTCGACTAGGTTGGTGACGCTTGTGCATTTCCTGGAACAAAATAAGAAGGAACGAAATGGATTGGATTGTGAATCGGGGAAGTGACCAATCTGCAGACATCTGACGCCGTCACCCTTTGCGAGGTGACGCCGTCAGCCTCAACAAAATTCAAATCCGAGATTTACAAGAGAAAAATCAATATTCAAACTTCAAGTTCATAAACCAAACACCCCTTTTTGCAGCAAAATGGGCAGTTGGTCCATAGGTTATGGTTCAAATTCGTTATTGCCCAATTAGTGAATAAACCTCGCTCCTTGCTAATTATCTAATCCCTTAATCAATGCCAAATCAACATCAATTAAAGGGCATTACGAGTTCTAAGCATGGATCTATCCTAGGGTTTCACGAGTTGGGGTTTTCGAAATTGATGGATCCTATGAATAATTGAAGCGAAAAGAATGAATAAAGATTACTTACTACATGGAGATTAGCAACGGGAGGAAGCAAATTGGACCTTGGAGATTCGTAGGTGGGGTTAGAGTGGATATGGTTTGTGGGGTTTGTGGTGAAAGTGACAGATATGGGCTTATAGTTGCTGTGCAGTCGAGGTGACAGCGTCACGTTTAGGGTCTGACGCCGTCAGACATGCGTGCGTCACTACTTTGTAGCAGTTTACAGATGACCCGCTGTACTTTTTATAAACAACTCGTCATGGTTACTAATCATGACTAGCTTGTTTTGTTCAACAAGTTCTACCCGGGTCAAAGGTTTTGTTACTGTCACGAGGAGAGGTGTAATTTTGGATAGGGCCGGTTATTGCTTTGCTCGAACCCCAGTCTCCATCTCGGTAAGTAATGGGTGAGGGAAGGAGTTGGTCCAACGAGGTTTTCGAAGAAGGAGTGTGTTTAAGTTGAGTTTTTTGTACGCCTGGCTTAAAGCCAAAGGATCGTTTACTTACCTCGTGAAAATTAGTGGGCGTGACTCGCAAGCTCCCTACAAAGATGTTGTGAGGCTGAGGATTTGTTTTTTCGGGAAGGATTTTAGGAGAGTGATGGTGATTCAAGGGTGGACTCCTTAGAAGATGTATCCCAAAGTTACCCTTGCTAATTGTTTCACTGGGGAGTGCGAAGATTTTCTCGATCTTTTTAGGAGCACTTTCTTCCCTAATTTTCTCTCGGATCCTTGAGATGAAGTCATCGGCCATACTCATGAACATTTTTCGAGTCTCTTCCACACGAGCTGCTAATTGCTAGATCTGTTTCTCTTGGTTGTTCATGAAAGTTACCATTATTCCCTCGAACTCCTCTTGTCGTGAAAATTCAGGAAACATATACCCAGCATTTGCCATATGTACCTCGGCATGTGTTAATTCCTTAACCTGCCTTTCAATGTTATCAAATAACTGTTCTTGGGTTGCGTTTATGTAATCCAAGCTTCCTTCCTCCAAGAACATTGGGTCCTCCCATTCGTCCTCTTCGTATCGTGCTAGGTCCTCAATGACCTCCCAGCATTTATCGACACTGAGTCTGCTTAATCTGCCATTGGCTATGTAATCTATGGCCCTCCTAGTTTGATGATTGACATTGTCATAGAAGATTTAAATTTGGAGCCAAAGTTCAAGACCGTGGTGAGGGACTTTTTGAAGTAAGTCCTTGAATCTAGTCCATGCCTCGTAGAGGGTTTCGCCTTGACGTTGCTGGAACGCCAAGATGTCATTTCTTAGCTTTGTGGTTCTTCCTGGTGGGAAAAATTGAGCAAGGAAGCGAGTAGTGAGATTATCCCAAGAGGTGATGGATCCTGCGGGTAGACGTTCTAGCCATTGACTAATTGGTATCGCAGAGAGAATTGGAAGAGACGTAATTGGGTAGTCTCTCGAGTGTCAACATCAAGGTCTATAGAATCTAAGATCTTAAAGAAATCCCTGAGGTGTTGATTTGGATCTTCGGAACAAAGTCCATGGAATGCACATCCGCTTTGCACCAACCGGATGGTGTCGGATAGCAAGGGAGACACATTGGCTCCTTGGGTGAGCTCAATGGTGTTTCGATAGCCATGGTGGCTAGGATGGGAGTATTTTCCTAAAGTACGGGCTCTAAGAGATGGGTTTGGTTGTGGTGGGTTGTTGGGATCAAGGATATTACCACCTTCCATGATGTCGGATGGTAATAGTTACGAACAAAAACACAAAGAAAAAGATAGACTAAAGAAAACCTAGAAAAATAAAAATAAAAATCTCACTAGAAAGGATTCTAATGAGTAGACCTAAATAAAAATAAAATTTTCAACCTAATCAATAACTATTCCCCGGCAACGGCGCCAAAAACTTGATGCGTGGGTTTTGCAACCTTTGCATTTAGGTTTTAACCCCCACCAGGCAGTGTACCTGACCGATGTAGTATAGTGAAGTGGCAAGTACCAGGGGATTGATCGTTCTCTTGGAGAATAGTGTCGTTAGGCTTGAAAAGCTACTCTAATTAGGTCTAAGGGTTGAGGGATGATTCTTTTTGTATTTTTATGTTTTATGAAAGCAAGTAAAAATCTCGGTTTTTGGAAGAGTGGGCTGATGAGACGAAAAGTGTTACGCTTTTAGGGGGTCATTTAAGCCCTAATTCGTATAAATGTGATCAAATATTGCCCTAAATCGTTCCTTTTGTCATTCTAGGTACTTTTGAGAGGAATTCTGGAAAACATGCACATTTGGACGTTTTTGGAGCATAAAAGTGAAGAAAACGACAAAGTCTCAAAGAAGCTGGAAATTACAACCTGACGGCGTCAGGAGTCACAAGGTGACGCCGTCAGTATGGATGACAAAAGAGTGGAATTCAATTATCAAACGACAGGCCAGAAAG
>LBNU01025719.1:28948-51211 GCA_014162995.1 Artemisia annua | reverse complement strand
TATATATATATATATATATATATATATATATATATATATATATATATATATATATATATATATATATATATATATATATATATATATATATAAATAATATAGGTTTATAAGACGAGAATATGAGAGAAAGAGACGAGTGCAAAAGACGACGGGAGTTTGTTTCATCCATAGATTCATCAACTCATTTCTCTACATCAACATGAGTTTTGTGATCAATGAAGATTTTCATGTTAAACGTTATAGTTCAAGAGGGCCAAAGGGGAAAAGAAAAGGTTCGTAAACGAACAATTGCTTGTTCTAGAGAATCAACTAATGATTTTTCTAGGTTATAAATCCTTATAAGTTACTATATATATATGTGTGTGTGTATATATATATATATATATATATATATATATATATATATATATATATATGTATAATAGCTAAGAAAAACTATAAAACAAGCCTTAACATATATAAACCAGATACTAAACTAAGCATGCAATCTTGACATGAAAATTAAAAGAGATGTGTACCTTTTTCTCTTCAATAGGCTCTTCTTCAAGGTCTTCAAAATGATTGCATGGTCTTGTGGAAGCGGATAGATTACCATGCTTTCCGAAGTATGACGAATTCATCTCGTTGGTCCCCATTGTCTTATTTGACCAAAGTTGTTTGGTCCGAACATGTTTTGTATTTGACTTGGGTGTATGTATGGTGGAATCATTCCCAAAGGATTGAAGTTCAACATTTGATGATTGTTGTGAAAGTTTTGTCTATTTTTGTTTTGCTCTAGGTTGATGAGTTTTAGACCTAGGATGAGAACTACTTGGTTTTGTAGGTGGTGGAGTTTTAGACCTTATTTTTGGTTTAAAAGGTTCGGCCTCGGGTTTTAAAGATGATTTATGAAAACTTTTAACTTCCTCATCACTAGCAATAGGTACTAATCTATCTTTCAAAAGAATGTACTTTGGTTTAGATTTTAATTCACTAGTTTCATCTTCAAATTTGACATTTTTTGTTTCACTAGTTGACACTCCGGTTGAGTTATATCCTAACCTGGTTTTATCTCCGGATATTCTTTGAATGCTAATTAATTTCTTAAGTGATTGACTACTACTTTCAAATTTCTTAAGTCTAGTAATTTCTTCCTTAAGTTGTTCATTCTCATTTTTAACAACTATACATTCTTAACATTCTATAATACTTTCTTTACCTTTTTCTATGTTGTGTAGCTTAATTTTTAATTCAATTATTTCATCTTTTAATTTGTTGTTAGTGTGTTTTAGTAGTTTATTTTTAGCCATGACTTTTTGTCCTAGTTTGCATAATCTACTATATATATTCACTATCTAAGTTATTTTCATCTAAAGATAAGTTTTCATCACTATAGTATTCGGTTTCGGAACGTACCTCATCGGATGCCTTTGCCTTGAGATACTTTTCTTCTCTTGTTGTCTCTTTTTCATCATTGTCACTATCGCTCCATGCTCCTCCTACAAATTCCTTGTGGTTTTGACTTCTTGACAATTTCGGACATTCTCCAATAAGATGATTTGGATCTCGACACTTGAAGCATTTTCATTCATTCTTGCTATTCTTGTCGTCCTTGTTTCTTTGAGGTTTTTTTCTTTCATCATACGGTGGTCTAATGTATCTTCCTCGTCTTTTAAAGAATTTCTTGAAGTCTCTCACGGCCATAGCATACTCTTCCTCGTCACTTTCGGAAGTTGAGCATTCTTCGTCACTAGTGTCCTTTTTAGCTTTTAATGCAATTGATTTACTTTGCTCCCTTTTTCCTTTGACCATTTCGGAGTCTTTCTTTATTATCACTTCATACACTTTCAAGTTTCCAATTAGCTCGTCAAGTTGTAGAGTTGATAAGTTCTTTGACTCTTCAATAGCCGTCACCTTAGCACGCCACTTCGGATGGATAGCCCTAAGAAATTTCCTTACAAAATTATTGCTAGAAAAGTTCTCATCAAGTGCTTTTAAACTTGTGATGATTGTGTTAAATCTTGCAAAAGCATCATCTATTGATTCCTCTTCCGGAATCATAAATTGTTCATATTGTTGTACAAGGAGATCTATTTTGTTATCTTTGACTCGACTACTAACTTGGTGAGTGATTAGTAAAGAGTTCCAAATTTCTTTTGCGGTTTTACACATAAAAATTCTTTCATATTCTTTGCGTGGTAACGCATTGTAAATCACCATTTTAGCCTCATTATTTTTAGCAAGTTTCTTTTTCAAATCATCGTTTTGTTTTTCAAAAGGTACAATTTCATCCCTTTTATTTTCGGGATTAGTTTGTATAGGTAGAAAATCACCATTAGTAATAGCATGCCAAAGATCTAGATCCTTTGATTTCACAGAAGTTTTGAATCGATTTTTCCAATAAAGAAATCCATCACTTTCAAATAGTGGTGGTCTTTGCATAGATTTCCCTTCTAAATATTTTTCCGATTCCATAGATCGATTCAAGTTTTAAAATACAATTTATTTTAAAAATCTTGTTTGACCTGGCTCTTGATACCAATTGTGGAAAACTAGAAGGGGGGGTTGAATAGTTTTACGTCCTTTTAAATTTATAAAAACTTTGTTTTCAAAAACACTTCGATTCTAGTTTATGTGAATTCAATACTTGCACTATATGAAAAATTCTAACTAACTAACTAAGCTAATATAATGTAAATATAAATGTAATGTAAAGATAGAGTTAGAAAGATCAAACCACAACACAAGGATTTATAGTGGTTCCACTTCCCGAGTCTCTTACTCGAGAGGTTTTCTCTTCACTATGTCCAACAAACTCCTTGTGGCGGAGAAACCGTTACACACCTTTGCTTACACTTAGCGACACCAAGCAAAATGTCGAGTTCTAATAGTAGCTAGAACCAATCTCACAACTTCACACAACTAGTCATAACTTCTACACAACACTACTACTTCACTACTTCACTACTATCTCTTCACAACACAACTTCTACCCATCTAAATCTACTTATCACTAGCACTACACAACTTTACAAATGATTTACACAACTACAAAACTAATCTACAATACTTCTTGATTTGTTATTGAAGGAGTATTCTTCTCTTGCACTTTGAATGAGGAGGGATTGAATCACTTTAAACAAAGACTTATAATCTTATGATCAAAGGATTTAGAAGGATTTTTAGAGAGGATTGGGAGTGAAAATTTTCGTGCAAAAGGTTAGAAAAAATTGCAGAAATGAACCTGTATTTATAGGCAAAGGAACCTGACAACAGGAGCGTGCCGACCCCCTTAAATAGTGCCGGCCCCCTTAAAATTAAAGAGGCCGCCCTTACAATTAAGGGGACCGCCCTCCTGTAATGGCCAGATTCCTTGTCTTTTTCTGGTGTAAGTTTATTTGGTGAAAAACTAACTGATTTTGGTTAAAATTTTGAATTCATATATTTGTTATGCATTAAACATTTTCCTTTAATTACCAAAATTTTTTTTCAAATAATATACAAGATGTTTATAAGTTTTTATAAACTTTGTAGTGTTTAAATAAAATCCCTTTGATCATAAAATGTATTAGACATTTGTTTATTCATACCTTAAGTGATATTGTTGGATGGAATTATATTAGTAACTAAATACTTGTTTACTTATTAATTTTACGTTTAACGTTTTTACATTTTGTGATTATCAAAACGTATGGATATCGAAAAATATTAATAACGTTTTTATGAATTATTTATATCAACAATCTCCATCATCTAATTCCTCCTCCGTAACATCCTTGAGCATCCTTTCAAACACAAGGGCTACTTTCAAACCATTCGTGTGCAAAGAGATGTCTCATCTGCTCGCCCTCAATCCTCCATTCAAGCCGCTGCTATCACCATCAGACTTCAAAACTCTCAAGTACCTTGAATCAGAAATAGGTTTACTTGGACCATGACCTCCTGAGTAACTGCTTTCTTTTTCAAAGGTCGTATATATGGTGAGAGCTTCCTTGCTAATTAGGCTCTCATTAGCCATAAGAGTGGTGACAATTTGGAATGTTTCATGGTTGATCTCAGTAACAACCATTAAGGATGAAGTAAAGGGTCATTAGGGGAAACTAAAGGGATAAATAAAATGGGAAGAGGTTTCGTCTTAAGGGATAGGAATAAATTGTACAACAAGGGCTATTCATTGTATAAAGTAGTCCCTGATCATCAAGAAACATCACCTGAAGACGTCAAGCAACAAAGGATGAAAATCAGTGATAAAAGGATGAAAATCAATAATGTTTCCATCCTTGTTGCTGCCCAGCTTGTAAGCAAGAAGACGCGCGCTTACAGCCTGGGTAAAACCTAGCTAATCTATGACAGGAAAAGCTACCCAAGTGGCCCTACCCATCAGCTAGATCAGCCAGTAAACAAAACAGTCCCTGAGTATTAACTCTTTGAACAATCTTGATCCGTCACCTGATCTTGCATCAGGGAGTGAATCAGCTTATTCAATTTGGGGACTGTGATGTACAAATCAAGTAGTAAGCAAGTACTACCTGATCTCTTAAAGTCTCTGAACAGAGTAGTTGCTGGAACATCCGAGCAACATAACCCGGATAAACTCAAACGGATATCAAGACTAGTTGTTTAACGACAAGACACTGGACTAAAGGCGAAAAGGTTGCAGAACTAAAGAGAACATAGTCATGTCTCAGCATCTATATATCCTTCAGCAACATCAACAAAATTTGTTTACTTCAAATGTTGTAATTCTTTTGATGTAGCATTCAGTGTAAGTAGAAGCCAATGCTCACTTACTACTGGTTCAGTGTAGGTTATCTGTATAGTTAGATAAGGGAGATAAATGAATCAAAATGTGACCTAATCTCCTCTTATAGATACTCATGTGAAAAATAGTCTAAAACTTATTCACTGATTCTTAGTGAATCAGAGAGTGCTACCCACTAACAGCTAATTCGTAGCATCAGTGTGTCACTCTTTGATAAGCTATCAATGAGAAAATTGTCTATCAATATGAACACGTGGAGAAATCAAGATACCTATCAGGACAATGAAAAAGGGCTATAAGCATATACACTATTGACTTCTCTTATATCATGACCAAGGACCACTACTGATGGTAGTGCAAACTACCATCAGTGATAGACAAACTTCAAGGACATAGTCCTTAGATCTTGAACCTTAGCCATAAATGCAAGAACTCCAAAAACTACCATTGATGTTGCAATTTTTTGAGGGGGAGAAAAGCATTTATGTGAACCTAAATCAAGCCATAATCTACAAACATGTGAACCTGATAGCTAGTCATCAGGAACTGTGTTCACAATAATAGATTTCATAATCCAAACTGGCTTGAAACAAAACTAACATCAGGGGCACAGTCTTTGATTATGAAGGAAGGCCAAACAATCTGAAGGAGAAACTCCAGCTACATAAACAAAGAGTCTGATCTTACTTACTACTTCACTCTTTATTGTAACTTAGTTTGTAGGAAGAAGCTGTAATGCTCACTTACAACTAAACACTTAGGCTTTTTGTATAAAGGAGACTTATGTGCCATACTTGAGCCCAATAATCTCACTTAATAGTTTTTAAACCTAAGTGTAATCCCTGAATAATAAGTATTCAGGGAGTCACCTTCAAAAAGGGTTCTTAGAGTTCAAAAAAAACAATCGTCGCTACCAGAACAAGCAGCTTCAAGCTTCAGCGAAAATAAGAACCAAGATCAAGATGGTAACTCAAAGTTGGGGCACAGCTTCATCCTCAACAATTGGTAGCAAAGAAATAATCTAAAACAAAAAATTGTTTACCTTAAATTTGTTGCAAACAAAGTATAAGAAGAAGTCTTTATGCTCACTTATCTCTGATAAAATCCAACAAGTGGTGTCAAAATATAACTCAAACAATAATCGTTCACTCTACCTTTATTGTAACTCAGAGTAAAAGACGAAGCCGGTATGCTCACGTATCTCTGATAAATATCAAGCTATTTTTATGTTCAAATAGTGGGAGATTGTTGGGACAAAATTGACCAATTGTCCCTTACAAATTTTTTAACAAAACTTAGCTCAGTCGCTCACTGATAAACATCAGTGAGAACACAAACTCTCTGATAAATCAGGGAGTAGCTCAAAACAACATGCTTCATGGAACATTAAAAGACCAACTGAAGATGCACCTTACCTCACTGATGCAGAAACAGTAAGGCAAGTATCTGAGCAACATCAGGGATACTGAGATCTGACAAATGTCTCTTAGTCCCTGAACACATTTCTCATTCTAACAACATAGAACATAAATGAATCTAAGATTACTTGGAGAGCAGGTTGAAGCGTGGTATTGCAACCTTACAAGGAGTTTTACTTCTCAAGTTTTGCAACCCTCCAGGGTGTGTACCTGATCGTTGTAGTGTAGTATAGGTAAATCCGGGGGATTTATCGTTCTCTAGGTGAATAGTGTCGTTAGGTTGAAGTGTATGTCGAATTAAGTCTAAATGTGATGGATGATTCTTTTTGTATTTTTATGTTTTCTAGAAAGTAAATTAAATCTCGGTTTTGAAGGGAATGGTGGAATTAGTTGCTATCCAACTAACCCAAAAACTACTTTTTATAAAACAAAAATTAAAATGACAAGAAAAGTAAATGTGGTGAACTTCTTATGATGGCACAAACGTGTTTACTCAGATGTCACTACTCCCTAGTTATCTTTTACTGATTTGTTAAATTCTCGCATCGTTTTTTTTAGTTGAAGCGTTGTATTCCTTAATACCAGTCGTAGGGGTGTGCTACATTTCCCAACTCTATGAATATTAATTTCACCTATAAGCTTAAGTTAATCAAACAATCATAGGATAATAAACATCAATCATGCACTAAATACAACGAGAAAAACCTATATTGCATGATATGGTTACGTTTCCTAAAACGTTCAAGCTAGTTACATAATGGAAGTCATTCAGTTTTCTTAGTCTAACGTGAAGCAATCATCTAAACAATAGACAACGCATCAATAATCAATAACTAGGTTTCATTAGATCTAAGCCAATACAAGTAAACTTAAGCTAGCATGTTAAAGTGAAGAAAAGATAAACAGAGAATCAAACAACACATAGACATATTGAATTATTAAAAGAATAACTTATCTTCAATAAAACATGGGTGAAAAATGTTGAAAAAGCCTTACAAATGCTTTGGAAATCGTCTAGGGTTTTGTACCAAAAGATGTAACACACTATGAATCCTGACGCCGTCAGCTTCAGTGTGACGCCGTCCTTTAATAACCTCTCTGAGTCATCTCTAGTAACTTTAAAGCATGACTCCCTACTTCAAATTACACCTGATGCCGTCAGGTTGTAATTCCTAAAAGTTCTCTCAAGAAACGTGTGTAAAGTTTTTATCCAGCTCAAATAACAAGTGACGGCGTTACGTTGGAACATGTAACACCATCAGCCTTCCTTTTCTTACGGGTTTTCACAACTTCGTCATTTTCTTCATTTTTTCGTCCAAACACGTCCAAAACGTGATGATGTGTGCCTAAACACAAATCATTTTTATATGCAAAAATGCACTAAAACAGACTAATAACCATGAAATATGCCAAATTACGTTGAAAATATGTTTGGAATGCATTATTATGTCTTGCAGGTACAACGGTTTGAAAACAAAGCAAAAAAGGTGATTTTCGGATGAGTTTTGATGACGTTTTCAAATTTTACGAGGTTCAAACAAAGTCAAAAATATTCCCCGAGCACACCATTTGAAAGAGCACAAAAAAACGAGTCCGTGGGTACTTTCATTTATTTTTAAACCAGAGCAAAACTTGCTTAAATGATAGGTCAAAATTGCTAATATACGGACTGGGTCAGATATAGGTTAAATATAAAACTTCGCGTAAAATAACTAAGGGATTTCNTAGAAAGCAAATTAAATCTCGGTTTTGAAGGGAATGGCGGAATTAGTTGCTATCCAACTAACCCAAAAACTACTTTTTATAAAACAAAAATTAAAATGACAAGAAAAGTAAATGTGGTGAACTTCTTATGATGGGACAAACGTGTTTACTCAGATGTCACTACTCCCTAGTTATCTTTTATTGATTTGTTAAATTGTCGCATCGTTTTTTTTAGTTGAAGCGTTGTATTCCTTAATACCAGTCGTAGGGGTGTGCTACATTTCCCAACTCTATGAATATTAATTTCACCTATAAACTTAAGTTAATCAAACAATCATAGGATAATAAACATCAATCATGCACTAAATACAACGAGAAAAACCTATATTGCATGATATGGTTACGTTTCCTAAAACGTTCAAGCTAGTTACATAATGGAAGTCAGCCAGTTTTCTTAGTCTAACGTGAAGCAATCATCTAAACAATAGACAACGCATCAATAATCAATAACTAGGTTTTATTAGATCTAAGCCAATACAAGTAAACTTAAGCTAGCATGTTAAAGTGAAGAAAAGATAAACAGAGAATCAAACAACACATAGACATATTGAATTATTAAAAGAATAACTTATCTTCAATAAAACATGGGTGAAAAATGTTGAAAAAGCCTTACAAATGCTTTGGAAATCGTCTAGGGTTTTGTACCAAAAGAAGTCACACACTATGAATCCTGACGCCGTCCCTTAATAACCTCTCTGAGTCATCTCTAGTAACTTTAAAGCATGACTCCCTACTTCAAATTACACCTGACGCCGTCAGGTTGTAATTCCTAAAAGTTCTCTCAAGCAACGTGTGTAAAGTTTTCATCCAGCTCAAATAACAAGTGACGGTGTTACGTTGGAACATGTAACACCATCAGCCTTCCTTTTCTTACGGGTTTTCACGACTTCGTCATTTTCTTCATTTTTTCGTCCAAACACGTCCAAAAAGTGATGATGTGTGCCTAAACACAAATCATTTTTATATGCAAAAATGCACTAAAACAGACTAATAACCATGAAATATGCCAAATTACGTTGAAAATATGTTTGGAATGCATTATTATGTCTTGCAGGTACAACGGTTTGAAAACAAAGCAAAAAAGGTGATTTTCGGATGAGTTTCGATGACGTTTACAAATTTTACGAGGTTCAAACAAAGTGAAAAATATTCCCCGAGCACACCATTTGAAAGAGCACAAAAAAACGAGTCCGTGGGTACTTTCATTTATTTTTAAACCAGAGCAAAACTTGCTTAAATGATAGGTCAAAATTGCTAATATATGGACTGGGTCAGATATAGGTTAAATATAAAACTTCGCGTAAAATAACTAAGGGATTGCCCAACCCAGTAGGTGCAACCCTTGCCTTGTATCCTCAAGGTCTCAAGTTTGAACTGGGCTAGAGGCTTTGTAGAATTAGTAATAGGCATGCCACGTGGCACCATCTCATTAATCCACGTGGCACCCGACCCGGATCCGAACCGACCCATTAACCCGTTGACCTGACCTGGATATGATTCTTTGACCAGCCATTGACCGGTGACACGTGGCACTGCCACGCTGCAGTAGGCCCCACCTGAGCTATCACAGCTTGTGGGTCCCACATGCTGACTTCATCTGGCGGCTGGCCAATCAAAGGCCGCCACGTGGCGGCGGCCCATTTATTAATAATGATTGCAGGTACGGCGCCGCAAAAGATGACTGACACATGTCGGTACGAGGTGGCGGGGCGGCGACTAATCAGAGCATAACACGTGTCACCTGTGACGCGGTCAGTTCGAGGTGGCAGATTGCCATATGTCAGTCCCAGGATCAGAATTGGCATCATGGCTGGCGAATGGGAGCGTGACAAGTGAGCATCAATGAGGAGCAATAATGAGCTGTCCCTGAGGGTTCTAGAAGCAAAATGATTGGCTGAGATTGATGATGAATGTGGATACACAAGGGGGACAGATACAAACCCCATTGGGCTATAAATGCTACATCTGGATCACACACACAAATTATTTAGAATAGGAATAGGAGTAGGTGTAGTTTAGTTTTTAGGAGCAGGGTATTTTCTTTAGCTTATTGTTCTAGCTTATTGCAATGTAATAGCTTATTTCCATGTGCTTATTGTATTAAACTTTTTATTGCTTAATGAAGATGTTTATTATGGAAGTCACTTAGCTTATTCTCTTCTTCTCATCTCTTTCTTTCTTATCTTTTTCTTTTTATTATCTAATAAGATATATTAGCTTATTAGCTTATTATAGCTTATTTGGATTTAGCTTTTTTAATAAGCTTATTAATAAAACTCTTAATTTTTCTTTACTTTTCTTTTATAAACTATTTTTTATACTTAAAAAAATTAAAAAAAAAAATAGTTTTCATTCTTTTTTTATATAAAATGTTTACACATTTATTAGCTATAGCTTATTATGTCTTATCACTTCTTCTCTTCTTTACCCTCTAGCTCGATTCAAACACCAAAAGAGATGCATGAGCTTATTAAGCTCGAATTATTTTCCAAATAAGCCTTGACATCTCTTAAGTTTGAGAGCACCTTTTTTATTTATTAGCTTTTTAGTTTTTTAGATAGCTCATTAATTAGATCTATTAGTTTTATCAAGTATTTCATATAAAGTTTGCAACTTTTTGAGTTTTTCTTAAACAATAAGCTATTCAATAGCTTGTTCATTTATATCTAGTCCCTAAACATACATGATTTGCGTCTATTCTTCGTAGTGGGCAACTTAGCTTCGGGTGGACTTAGATCTAATAGTTTTTAGTCATAAAGTTTTAATCTTTTTACTTTTTAGATTACTTTTAGCTTAATTACATCTAGTAGTAGTGCTTATTATTGCTAACCTTTAACAAAGTTCTAGTTTTTTTTTTATCTTATCCGTCTCGACCTAAGGCGTGGAGCTTACGGGTCTTATAAGCTTAAAAATCATTAAAGTTTATAACTTTAATAACTATTATTAAGTTATTTAGTTAATAAAGCTTTAAATTTTATTAACTAATTAGCAAAATGAAAGTTGATAAGCAAATAAACTTTAATAATTTATTTAGTTTATAAGATTGGGTGGTAATTCTCTCGTATAAATCACCGGGTCTTACTCTGTTAGGTCACCATATTAGTAAACACAAGTAATCTTATAAGAGAAATGAGATGAGAATTAGACTTGGTTGATTAAGATCAATATGAAAGATGAAAGAACAAGAGTTTCCTTAAGATATGAAATTAACCAACAAATGTAATGAGATACATGATGTCCTATTTATAGGAGAGGGATAGGGCAACACTCCCTTCCTTCCCTATCTTCTAAGTCGTGGGCTTTCAAGGCCCATTGGACATCTTATTAGACTTAAACATAAACCATACGAGTAACTAAATAACGTAGCTAATTATGATAATTCTAGCAACCTATTACATTGACTGAAATGACCGAGACTTGACTGAATAGTTGAAAACTATGATCCTAACAATCTCCCCCTAAGGATCGGTCATGAAGGATTGTTGAAGGATAGAAGTTCGTCACGGTCATCGAGGTTGCTTGACGTCTTTGTCTTTGGACTTTAACTGTTGACATTTGTAGCTTTAGACGTCTTCAAAATGATTGTAGTAGAAGTGATTCATCGTTCTTTGTTCTTTGTCTTTGTTGATGTGAAAATGAGAGATGATGTTGTAATCCGCCACACGTCACTTTCGGTATCTCCAATGGATTCGCTCCGTTCCGACATGCTCATACATCTTTGACTGTGTTGTAGTTATGCATTCGTAGCTCTTTGTCTTTGTTGTTGAAGATTCATGATTGTTGTCGTAGAATCTTTTCTTTAGACTGTGATGTTGCATCGAGCTTTCATTGGCATTGAGATGTATGTATGAGCACGTGGAAGTTGGTGTTCAAGATGGCATTTGTACCTGAAATAAAACAGTTAGCAATAATACAACCGGTACTTACAGGTTTGAACTAGAATTCATCAGCAACATATTGTGAAGACTCTTTCTAATTCGCGCCAAGGCCGTTCCTAATCGGATACCTCCTAAGGAACTTACACGGGCACACCTAAGTACACCCTCGATTAGGTGAGTCGCTGGAGATCACCCCACGACTGTAGACCATTTGAAGCCATCATAAACACTAAGCGTAACCCACGAGGAATTACCGAAGTGACCTGCTGTCAGGGCTGTTTGATGTTGACCCTGGCAGGATTTCCGTTCAATCATTCGAGAAATACCTAAGTAAATCCCTCATGAACGTTCTAGGCAGATTGCTAAGATCTGCGAAGGATTCGATAATTTACAATTGGTGTCCATTGATGTAGAACAACCAATGTAAGATTACTAAGTGTACCTAAGAGATCTTTGATGTATATCGTGGCTCTGGACTCAATTAGTGCAACTTATGGTTTCCTATGCGGAGATTGGGGCAGGGTCTCCTGTTTCAATATCAAACGACTCTAAATAGAAGGTCGATAGATTACAACGGTTCCCCGTGAGAATGAAACAAGTATCTTTTGAGAGATACCCGAGTGGCTAGAAGGTTAAGGTGCATGCGTCACTGGGTCCATGACGTCTTTTATCTTCAATACCAGTGTCGCCTTAGCAACAACCAGTAGCATATGAATTGAACCCGGTGTCTGCCCTAAGGTTGAATAATTTGGAGGGCTCATTTCTTTTCACCCTTTTCATAATGTTTCTTTTTAATTCTTCAACCCCTTCTTTCTCCGTTTCATTCATTACTCCTTTTTTTTTCGTATCATACCTGAGGACTTCTAAATACTAACTATTGGTGATGTCCTTGGGTAGATCCCTCCGGTTTAGGTGGATCATAGGACGGTTATTCATAACCTTAGTCACCTTATAACTCCATGACTATCCTAGTGATGCCTTTGAAACCATTCATTTAAAAATATCTCAAAGTCTTTGTGAATAAAAAAACATTTTATAACACTTTGAGGGTTTTATTTTCTTATGAAATACTCTCCCTCCACATGTGCTTATGAATATTTTGCGGAAAAAAACACATGCGGGAGAAGTTAGCACTTTAGAATTGATCCACTCTTAATAGACATGTACCCGAGGGACACGGTTACGTTGCTTAGTTAAAGGGATGCATTGTCAGTTTTTAGGTGACAACTAGCCCTAATAACTACCTTGAAGTTGTAAACATTCCATAAAGGAAGTTAGACCCATCAAAGTAACGTCTAGAAAGAGTTTCTCGAAACGGTACTATCTACTCGGATAAATCCTTTCGAATACTAACGGTTTGTTTCGTCAATTCTTGGGTCAATTCTGAGTCGAGCTCGAGTGAGATACAATTTTGCCACATCATATTTTAATCATTTTCTTCTACTCCCCCTCAAAAATAGCATATCAAATGTTGTTTTTCCAAACGATTTTGATTAAAATATGCTTTTTGAGTATTGTGGGGAGTTATCATCAAAGATTTGAGATTTTAAGAACGATGTTTTGGTACAAGTACTCCCCCTCAACTTGTGGATACTCATTGAGGTGAAATACTTGTCTTTTGAGCAGAATTGTAAAAATCTGAAAAGTTTGATAAATTCTACTCAAAAGTAAGAAGCCTTCGCTCCTTATCTTAGGATTGTAGCACTGAAGCGTACCACAGGATCCTTTCTTTACAAGGTATGGGTTGTGCACTGTTATGTGTACACAAGCCTTAATAAATGAGAATGAATTTGAAATTATGAAAGGTTATACGAAAATCTTATGTCTGAGATGAAGTTAAGGCATTGAAGTCGGTGAACTTTGCATTATGCCTCTGAAATGCCAGGATCGGAAACGATGGACGAACCCCAATGTAACTTTCCAATCTCCTAATCTGCTCCCTCCGGTTGAGCCTTTCTTCGATGGCATGGATGAAGTTCTTTACCATTCTTCGAGTGCTAGAATTCCAACGAGTATGCTTTCCTTCTTTCACCTTATTTAGATCGTCCGTCAATCTCTCCACTAAACCATCACGAACTCTTTGCAAGGTAACATCACAGAACTTATGAAGCTCGTCGAACCGCATGAACCGTAGCTGATGCTTTGAGTTGAGGTAAGTAACCCCGAACTTTGGTTGTTGGAGAATCATTAGCTGAGATGCGTCATGTAGTTCTTCGATCATGAGTTGTGGTTTGGTCAAGTTGAGGTGATTCTGGTAGCTTTCGACACCTAACTGCAGATCTTCTACACGTTCACGGATGATCAGTTGCCTTATGTACATGAGCACGGAAGAGATGAAGTTGTACTGAGTTGACGTTGGGAAGCCCCTCATTCTTCCTTGAACTTTCTCTAGATACATATCTTCTATGTCATCTAGATAAAGATGTGGGAAATCGGCTTCACAAAACTTGTAGAGCTGTTCGTCTTGCCTCTTAACCACTATTTCCTTCATGTAGACATAATCAAACCGTTTGTCTTCCAGGATTTGCATTATTGCGACGATTCGGCCTTTGTGCTTCACATCACCGGATGTACGTTCACGTCTGTGAGTGTAGCCGAGCTTTCGTCGTTCCGACCAGTTCTGAATTCCAAACAAAGCGTCTCTGTTGTATTCCACAATAGAGTTGCTGAATATCGGAGCGGTTTCTTCAATGTTTGGAATCTCATAACGAGCAGCTGGTACTGAAATCCGTAAAGAAGACTTGTAGCGATCTTTGGAAGCTTTGATGTCGTGTTGCAGGTAGCGGAGATCGTAGTTGAAGAAGAACCGATACGGGATTCTAGGCTTGTCAGCAAAGCCTTGAAGAGGTAAAGGTTTGGTCCAGTCTGTGAAATACGGTTCGTTGTGCTTTGCATGTGCATCAAAGTTGCATTCCGGATTGAGCCAATCAAAGGAGTCTGATAAAGCTGATGCAATGTTCTGCAAATGGTAGTCCAACTCTACTTTGTTTCCTGATCGTGCCTTAAGAAAGTCACGAGCTTCCTTGTTGATCCGCTTTAGTTCAGCTTTTGTCACCTTCTCCAGCTGAAGACCCGATAGAATACTCTGAGCGTATTGTATAGTGTTGCCCGGGAGTGGTTCTTCGGTTTCTAGCGGTGGATGAGCTTTGATCATTGTGGTAACCCAGTCTGATTCAGGAACCTCAGGAGCATCTAACCATGTGAAACGTTTGGAGTGCTTCTTCTGCTTCTTTCCCTTAGACTTTTCAGTCTGAGTTGTTGATGATGGTCTAGCTTGTGGTTCAGGAGATTCAGTTTGAGTGGATACAGGTTGTGGTTCCTCCTGTTGATCATCGTGATGAAGCATGAATGGTTCTTCTGCTGCTGTGGGTCCAGACTTGGATGCTGAACTTTGCGGTTTGCGGGTGGAAGCCTTTGATGCTGGTGGTTGTTTGGATGATGATGGTTCGCGGCTAGACTTGGTTCTCTTACGTTGTGAGTCTGTGTCCGGATCATCGTCTTTCCTAGGACGTTTGCGTCTGCCAGCGGCTTCTTTGCATGACTCGGTTGCCCTTAGGGATTCAAGCAATGCTGCTTCTTCATCGGTCTTTTCTTCCTTCTCAGTGAGTTTGGAAGCTAACAAAGTTTCCAGTTGTTCTACGGTTAGATCCTCAGGCTCAGTAGGAGGCCTGTTCGTTTGAAGGTAGAAAGGTGTTGACTGAAGCGTTTTGACGATGTTTTCTTGAATCCTGGTGTTCAGCTCTTTTCTGATGGGTCTCAGAAGTTCAAACAACTCTGGAGATACTGCAGTCACGAGATTCTCAGCCAAGTAGTCATTGGTGTATTTTCTGATCATCTTACTCATATCAGCTTGCTTGTACTTATCAACCTGAGCTTTTGTCTGCTTTAGCTCTTTTACTTCATCTGAGAGCTGAGCAACCAATGTTGTCATCTTCTTCATTTGGACTTGAAGATCACCATCGTGTTGTTGTGGTGTTCTCCTAGTTCTTGAAGTTCCCGCAGCATGCCTTGCCCGTAAAAATGCCTTGGTTGTTTTCAGACTAGCTTTCTTCATTCTCGGTATTGGAATTGACTTTGCTTTTGGTGATGGTGGTGGTGACTGGTCTGATGATGATGATGATTCTGCTTGTTTGTCTGATTCTGCTTGAGGGATTGGAGGTTGTTCGGGTGTCGGAGACCTTTCCTTTGGCGGTGATGGCATGTCGGCATCGAAGAATTGTTCATCTTGATCTTGATTATTAGGCTGATCATCAAGATTTTCCTCTGCCGTTTCCTCTAATGTTTTCTCAGTCAACTCCTTTTCTTCCTGACCTTTGGCTTCGAACTCTGGAGGTGTTGTCTCAGTTTCCTTTAGTTGTTCATCTGCAGCCTTTTCTTCTCCAGCGTCTTTCATGATAGTGTTTCCCTCAGCATCCTTTTCCGGTTGTTCGGTTGTTGTTTCAGTTGCTGTTGGAGATATCATGGTACGGCTAGAACCACCTTCTCTAGCTTGGAGTTCAAGTTGTTGCTGATGAGCTTGTAGTAGTTGAAGGTTGAGACGAGCAGCCAATTTGATCTTTTTCTGCTCTTCCTTTTCCAGGTTTCGTGTGTCAACGATAATGCTTTTCAGTTTACCTTTGTCAGGCAAGGGTTCAGGTTCAGGTTGTACAGTTTCTTCATCATCATGCCCAGGTTCACGGATGACTATTCCTTTTCCTCTAGGTTGTTGTTGTTGCTCAGTGAGTGTTCCTAGACTTATTTGTTTTGCCAGTTCGAGTTCAGGATCCTCTTGAGCTGTATACCTTCTTTCATAGTCCCCTTCTTCATCAGTTTCGGTTTCGGTTTCAGAGCCAAATTCTGACCCACTAGCTTCTGATGGTGGTGGTGATGGTTCAGGTGTAGCGACTTTCTTCCTAATGACTTTTCGTTTTGGGGTTGCAGCAGGCTTGGACTTAGGTTGTTTAGAAGTTGGAGTACTGCCGGTGCTTCCAGATTTTGCACCTCTCTGGCTGCGAGTTTCCCTTATGTATCTAGGAATTTCTTCGGTTTCTGAAATGCCTACTCTCCCGGCTTTGTAGGCCAAGTCGTAGATTCGGTAGTTCGAAGATACAAGAATTTTGTCATTCAGAAGATTGTCTGGTATTCTCACGCCACTAGTCCTTGGAGTGAACTGAATAGACTTGACGAAAGCAATCTTGTAATCGTCCACAACATTGTGCTTGTCTTTGGTACGGTCAAACATTCTTTGGCGAAACTCAGGAGTTTTGCCGCAGAGGTAGTCAATGAGCATTTTGGTGAACCTCAAGAAAGGAATCATGGTTCGAGCAGTTGTGTGGATCTGAAAGACGATGTCGCTCATGATTGGGTCGGCAAAGTCTATGTTAGCCCTGCTCATCATCCCCCAGAATGCTTGCAGATGGGATAGTCGGGGATGTTCATGACCACTTTTCCGTCCCGTGATTGATCTAATGATTAGCATGTAAAAAGTTTTCCAAGGTTGAGGTAGATACTTGACGTTGAATTTGGACAATATTAATTTGGAGGACTCTTCTAGATCATAACCAAGCTGAATCATGTAGTCGAGTATTTCAATTTCTGTCAACATTGGTTCAAACTCTTTGGAAGTAGGAAGCATGAGAACTGTCCTTAGTACATCAAGATCAACTTCGTACTCTTGTCGTTCAAGAGTGACTCTGAATGAAGCATCGTCCATGTTAACCTTAGCACTGTGCCAGAATTGGTGGATGTAGAAGGTTGGAACAGAAGCAGACTTCGTTAGCATGCTCTTACATGGATGTGCCAAAAGAACGTCTTTGACTATCCGGTAAGAATCTTCAGTAATTCTGAGCTTGTTGAAGTCGATGCGAGCGTTGTTATTGCCAATAGTAACATTGTAGTCAGCTGGAACAATTTCACCAAGAGTGATGAGTGGAAGGTTCTGTGCTGGTGCATTTTCTCCTTGTTGTTGTTGAGCCTTAGTGTACTGAAAATGTAATGTCATAAGATCAAACATTCAACTTGTTAGTTTGTAAGTTAATGTTCGAGTTTGATACTTAATGACATTCAGGTTTCATTATGCATGCAAAGTACATTAAACACGTGAGATGTTGTTATGATGATGATAAATTGCATATAATCTAAGACGTAACGAGAAGCATTCATAGCACACAATGCAAGTTAAGTACATCTAAAGAATTACACAATCATTAAACATCCACAAGTTAATGTAACAATGATCACAAACACCAGAATACAAGTTCACAAGAATACAACTCAGTTTTAGAAAGTTTACAAGTTATACAAACTTTTAAAAATTAATTTAAGTATAATCTCGAAAACTTGCAAGTCTGTGTTCTCGACAACTCTCCATTCAGTGATCTTGACAACATTTGAATTGAAAGTTCTCGATAACTTTCAATACTGAAAGATTTCGATAACTTGTCAATGCAAAGGTTCTCGATAACTCAAGAATCCAAGGATTGCGATAACCACGGTTTCCAGGATTTCGATAATTATGGGTTTTCGAAAACACAAAGATCTCGACAACATTTATTGAAAGATCTCGATAAATGTTTTCGATAACTTTCCACTTATCGAAATTTCTTATACAATAAATTTCGAGATTGCATGATGACATACGTTTGAATGATTTAGTTGTTTCCTTGAGTGAACCTGATGCAATTAAGCACAAAAACAATGTTAAAAACTCAATCAACAAACATACGTAAGTTTTCGATAATATGCATAAACCCTAAATTATCTAGATCATGTGCAAACTGTAATTATGTTGTTTTGATAATGAATAAGCAATTCAAGCTCAAACAAACAAGATATGATCACTGAATTGAAGCAAACAACAACACATAAGAAAAACCCAAATTTGCGAAACCTCAAGAACATCTAGATTATGCACTACATGAAATTGAAACGATTCAAGCACAAACACATGTTCTTATACACTTAATAAACATATCCCACCACTAAAATCAAACAATATAACACAATCTCTCAAAAAACCCAATTTGTCGATAACTAGGGGTCACCGAAAATCATTACTTCACGTTATAGGTTAAGATTAGAGCATGGAAACATGATAAGGACAGTTAAAAACAAAAAAGCCCTATGTCTAATCAACCTAAACAATCATAATCAAAGATCTCCATATTTGCGTAAACCCTAATTCTCGAAATCAAAACCACGCAATATCTAACCAATAATTTTCCAATTCCATGAAAACCCTATGTTATATTAATGTAAAGATCATGAAATGATTTACCTTTTGAAGATTTATAGAACGGATTAGTGGTATGATTCTTGGCCGTGTGATGAGTTAGAGAGAAAAGTGTATTATGTTTTTGATAATTTTGAAAAATCAGGGGGGGGCATGTGAGATATTTTCTAACTTACACAACTTGGCAACTTAAGTCCCTTAACTACATGTTTTCTATAATAAGTCCTAGATTAAAGTTTAAACGGTTAACTTAACGACTTATGGCAACAATAACTTCTAAGGCATATCCTAAATGGAAGAAATGTCAAACTTAATTGACGTAACTCTGATACCACTTGTTGGAACCAAGAATCATTCTTCAGGAGGTCGGGGATGCTTGAAATAAAGAGTAAACATGGTATATTAGATTAAAGAATTGGGGGAAGATGTGTGTGTTTTCTAGAGAGAGAAAGAAGGAAAACACACACACTTCTTATTACAAATGAGACATCCAACCCTCCTAGATGGAACTAGGAGGTTATTTATAGGTGACTAAGTGCCATACTTTACATAGTTGACACATTTAGTCCCTTTACTTATTAACTAATGCAATTCCCGACTATAACCTTATTTTCAAGGCTAACATGTAGTACGTGAATTACCACCAAAATTAAAAGCAAAAAGTCTTTTGTTTTTAACCAAAATGCAAGTGCACGTCTTTGAGTAAAATTGAGAAATTTTGACGAACATTCTCCCCCTCAACATTTGGCCGTAAAAATGTGGAAAATTTTGAGAGACCAAAATGTTGAACGAGATCGTGTGCTTGCATTCGTGAACAAAAGAAAGTAAAAAATACAAGAAGAAAAACAAAAGAAAATCTTTTTGTTGTTTTTCTGGTTTTTCAATTTTATCTTTTTGTTTTTGAATAAATATTTACAAAAGATAGTTTTGGTGTTTGACTCCATTAATTGTTTTCCAGAAGAGATTTTAAATCATCTGGAGTCAAACAACGCATACCAATTCGGTGAACGAGTTCAGTGAACCTAGACGGTGGTAAAGGTTTAGTGAACAAGTCTGCCAATTGGTATTCGGTACTCACGAAGTATAACTCTACTGTACCCTTCTTGACGTGCTCCTTGATGAAATGATATCGGAGATCGATGTACTTTGACTTGGAATGAAGAACCGTGTTGCAGGAAATAGCAATAGCACTTTTTGAGTCACAGTACATCGGAATCTTCTGGAATGAGTAGCCATAGTCCATCAGTTGCGTACGCATCCAAATGATTTGAGCACAGCAGGCAACCATAGCCACATATTCTGATTCAGTAGATGAGAGTGAAGTGCAGTCCTGCTTCTTAGATTGCCAAGACACAAGCTTGTCTCCAAGAAACTGTAAACCACCAGAAGTACTTTTGCGTGTATCCATATACCCTGCATGATCAGCGTCTGAAAAAGCAACTAGTTCAAAACCAGAATCCTTCGGCTACCAGATCCCCATGCTGTAGGTACCTTTCACTTTCGAAGATTCTAGCCTCATTGAGGTGACGTTCGTAGACGGCGCTGATAGCGAAGCACATAAAAACAGCAATAAACCGGCTGCTAGCGTTAGATACATGACGCCCAATAAACTCTATTTTGTGGGCTACCCATTTTCACCATGTAAGTCCCATCAACTTAGTGTGGTTTGGACATTGGATATTTGATGGTGCGACAACGGTCATTCATGTTCTTTATTATCTCAAGAGCATATTTTGATTGACTAGAAAAATTACCACGGGAAGATATGAACTTGTAATCTAAAAAAACGAAGTTCCCATGACATGACAGTTTCAAAATTAGTTCATTATTTTGCAAAGCATAGAATAGAAACTTTTTGTAGTAGATGCAAAAATAAGTCACTAGGAGTTGTAACAATTAAAACATCGTCCCCGTTCTTGGATAAAAGTATGGGCTATCAGACCTGTGTAAACCATTAGCAAGTAAGAAAGCCGAATTTGTGGACCCAGACGCATCCGCCCATGTTATCGACCTTAAAAGGCCTCTACGTCTCAAACAAGCCCCCAAGGGGCTGGTATCGCACAAACTTACCTTTCTACTCAATGGTGTAACCAAGCTGATAGACCCACATATTACCAAAGACACGGAAGATGTTTTAACTGTACAAACTACGTAGACGACATTATTTTGCACTAACTAACAAAAGTATTCAATGCTTTTGCAAATAATGAAACTAAATTTGAAGTCCATGTGTGTGAACTGTACGGTTTGTCAGATACAAATTCATCAATTCCCGTGTAATTTTCCTAAGTCAATTCATAAAATGCCTCTGAGATAATAAAGAAACATGAATACAGTTGACACATCAATACCCAATGTCAAACACAACTAAGTAGATGCGGACTACATGAAAATGGTAGACCCCCACAAAATACAGAAAGTATAGGTCCTCATGTATCTAAACCTAGCAACCGAATATTGTATGCTGTGTTTATGTGCTCTCGCTATCATCGCGTCCTATCCGAGACGCACCTCAATGAGGCTAAAATCCTTCGATACGTAAAGGACACCATACACAATGGATCTGTACCGAAGATTCTGGTTTTGACTAGTTGCTTTTCAGACGCTGATGCATGCAGGTATAGTGGATACACGCAAAATACTTCTGGTGGTTTACATTTCTTGGAGACAAGCTGTGTCTTGCAATCTAAGAAGCAGGACGCACTTCACTCTCATCGTACTGAATCAGAATAATTGGCTATGGTTGCCTGCTGGCTCAAATCATTTGGATCGTACGCAACGAGACCTATGGCCCCCCTACTCATTCCAGAAGATTCCATGTACTGTGACCAAAAAGTGCTATTCATTCCTGCAACACGTTTCATTCCAATCAAAGACATCGATCTCCGATATAATTTCATCAAGGAGCACGTCAAGAAGGGTCAGTAGAGTTATACTTCGTGAATACCGAATACCAGGCAGACTTGTTCACAAACCTTTACCACCGTCCTAGTTCACGAGAACTCCGTTCACCAATTGTATGCGGTTTGACTCCAGATGATTAAAATCTCTTCTGAAAACAATTAATGAGTCAAAACCAAAACATCTTTGTAAATATTTATTCAAACAAAAAAGAAAAATTGAAAAACCAAAAAACACAAAAGGATTCTTTGTTTCTCTGATTTTTACTTCTTTTTTCACGATGCAAGCACGACGATCTCTCACATTTGGTTCTCAAATTTCACATTTTTACGCCAAATGTTAGGAGAATGT
>LBNU01025719.1:0-27990 GCA_014162995.1 Artemisia annua | reverse complement strand
CCTTCATTAGTGTAGGTGAACCCATGGATGATGATTGGTGCAGGAAGAATGGTCTTAGGAAATTTTCTCTGTAAGCAAGATCGAATGAGTCTATAGGTGATGACAGTAGGATCCTCATCATTGTGCATGATAGCAAGGTGGTTCCACAGCTCTTGAGCACTTGCATCAACTTCCAGCTTAGTGTACATGGCATTAGGAAGAGCGGTAGTGATAAACCATGCAGCTTCATGATCAGCATTGTATTGATCAAGTTCAGTGCCAGACAGAACATCACGAGTTCGAAGTGTGATATTTCCTTCAGTGTCGGCAATGAATTTCATCTGATATGGTCCATCATTGATTGATTTTAGCAGTAGATCAGGATGTGGACGTGTTTGAAGCCATTGCAGAAATCTGTCTTTCCAAACATGGTATGGTTCTGATAGCAAAAATGGAGGAGTATATGCAGTTCCACACAGTAGATGATGACGAGCATTGATGTATAGAGGGTGTTGAAATGGAGCTTCAGAGTATGGTACGTAAGACATGATTGAAAACTTGGTTAATGGATCTTGTAGAAGGTATAGTTCTTAAGGCTAATCCCCAATACTAAGTGAGATTTCGATGCTTGGTAATAGGAAGATTTCGATAAACTGTTACAGTCCAAATAATCTCAATAAACTGAAGTTCTCGATAAAACAAGTAGGATCTCGATAACTCACGTTGTTCTCGATAAAAGGAAATTATCGAGAAATGTTGGAGACAATTATCGAGATCTTTGGTTCTATGAAGACAAAGTATGTTTTCGATGTTTTTGAAAGTAATTTCGATAGATTCACAAGATTTCGAAAACAAACAATTGATTTCGATAACTGGTGAAGTTCTCGATAACCTCAGGTTCTCGATAACAGGTATCCTAAGTTTCGAGATTATACAATAACGAAACTATCCAATAAGTCGAAGTGTTTTCTTTCTTATACAAGAGAGAAAAGCACTGAGTAAGCAACAAAAACACTTAAGTAGTAAGATCGAAAGATCTCGATAAAACAGGGTTTATTGTTCTCGATAAATAAGGGTTTGAAGTTCTCGATAAGAAGCCTTAACGCATATTTTTCTTTTGTGAAAAAGCAATCCTAAAACGAGTTTTTAATCCAAGATTCTTGTACAACTAGCATTAAAATGATGAAATCTTAATGAAAGTTGCAAACTTGAACTTTTTAACAAAAATTTGAAAATTTTCGATAAAAAGTACAAATATACGAATCAATAGAAAACATAAAATTTTGAAACTTTGTTGTTTGTTTTGGTTTCTAACTCAAGTTTGGTAACGAATATGTAATAAAAACACAAAAGAAGCAAGAAAGTTGCAAACTTTTTGATCTCAACGAGATTAAAAACGTGTTTATGGTTCGTATAACACAAAAAATAAAACTACACCTTCTTCTAGCGATTGATACCACTTGTTAGGTCACCATATTAGTAAACACAAGTAATCTTATAAGAGAAATGAGATGAGAATTAGACTTGGTTGATTAATAACAATATGAAAGATGAAAGAGCAAGAGTTTTCTTAAGATATGAAATTAACCAACATTTTGTAAATGATACATGATGTCCTATTTATAGGAGAAGGGTAGGGCAACATTCCCTTCCTTTCCTATCTTCTAAGTCGTGGGCTTTAAGGCCCATTGGACATCTTATTCTAACTAAACATTAAACCATACGAGTAACTAAATAACTTAGATAATTGTGATATTTCTAGCAACCTATTACATTGACTGAAATGACCGAGACTTGACTGAATAGTTGAAAACTATGATCCTAACAAAGTGGTTTATTTTCTTCTACTAAAACAACGTCTCATTTTAGTTTGATAAAGCTAATGTCGAATTATTGATTGTTGATAATTTCCACATTCAATATATCTGCAAGTTTGATTTCAACGATAAGCATGTCTTTATAGCTTCTTATGATTTCAACAACGATCGAGTAAGTAACTAAAGTAACGTTGTGTTCTCATGTTTAGAGAAAGATAAATTAAAAGCAGCAAACTATACTAATATCTCATAGAAATTTATGTTTGCTTTGAAACAATTACATATATAGCCTGAAGATGACATTAATGATAAGTATTGAGTGCAAATAATCACATATTTCACAACACTGTCTGCACATATCACAGGATAACTTCCATTCTAAAATTGATTGTGACTATCACTCTAAAATGTATGTATTGGGTTAATCTCAATCCGCTGACCAAACCACAATGGCAGTTACAAAGTAGTTACAAAAGTTAGTTAGAAACAGTTATTTTGACAGTTATATCGAAGGGTCATGACTGTTGATTCAATCGAACCAACACAACCATTACTTGCACCCATTCGACATGTATTTATACTTAGCATTGTATTCGAACAAATATTGATGACAGATTTATAAAACTTTTATTTCAAGTAAAGATTATATCCGTATTTGTGTCTTGGTATATTTTGACCACGTTATAGACCATAGATCCATCGATTAAGGCCAACAATTGGTATCAGATCAGGTTTGGTAATTTTTAACCAAATCATCATATACACACCCTAAGTGTCTCGGTAAAAAAAAAATTTTGCAAAACTTTTTGAACCACAATAATCATAAATCATTTTATTGTGTTTTTACATCAAGAGAATCCAATCTTTCGTCACCAAGGTTTTAATCACAAAAGTGATTGTTTTACCGGCATCAAAAGAGGTTTCTTTTTTCGTTTGCAAAAAATCCGATAAAAAATTCATACCAAAACAGAGCAAGAGCCCAAGGGATCAAAACAGTACACGGTTTTATACAAAACTGGTACCAAATCGATTCAAAAACAAAGGAAAACCATATACCAAATTCGATAAACACAAAGTCATCAAAGGGGCAAAATTAATTGATTCAAAAACAAAGAACAAGCACACCTGTTTTCTGAAGAATCAAATAAAGCACCCTTAACTTTGAATCACCACTTAATTCAAGATCAATACACGGCAGAAGAATCCCAACAAGTGAACGAAAACACATTTTCGCATCAAAAGGATCACGGGCGTTCGAGATAAGAACACACCATCCGTGAAGAAGACTGGTTAACCAAAAGCCAAAATCTCTCGGCGGTCAACCATCAAGAGAAGCAGTTTTAAGTCTCAACAAGAGACGAATTTTTATCTCTTCAGAGATAAATAAGAGAAAGAGGCGCAAATAAGTGCTAGGGCAAAATCGTGAACCAACATAAAGGACATCGGGTTCAATATACCCCCAGGTTCCAAAATTTGCAAAACCACCCTTCTACTTTATTATTTTTATAGTATATATTAGTTTTATTAATATATATTGTATAGTTTTTTTTATTTAGATAAGTTACTTATTTATTTTAAGTTAGTATCTAGTCAAAGTTTAGAATATATAATAACCTAATGATTACACTGCTTATTATATAGTTAGGAATAATTTTTAAGGAGTAATTAACCTTAGGTTATTCATTTTTTTAGAATATATAATCTCCAAGGATAGTTTCCGAATTAAAACTAATCCTATAAGGTTTTGATAGTCTTTAAGACAACAAACAATAGAAGCGCGCTAGATATTTTTTTAACACACCCCGTGTTAGAAATTTAGGAGATTTTTTGTCAATATCCTAGAGATATGACGAAAGAAGGTTGTGATGGTGGAAAGAAGGATGTTAGTATAACTAATACTACACCTCAATTCCAATGCCCGATATTATAACCCGCGAAATACTCATTATGGGCAATTCGAATGCAAATCATTCTAGAGGCAAATTGGTTATGGGAAACAATAGAGCCGTTAGATACGATTAAATCCGATAAGAAAAAGGATAAAACTGCTATTGCATACCTTTACCAAGCCTTACTCGAATATCAATTGCTTCAAATAACAAAGCATAAAACCACGAAAGCCATATGGGATGCTTTGAAATCTAGACACATAGGCGAAGAGAGAGTTCAACAAGCAAGACTACAAACACTCAAATCTGACTTTGAGTTGTTACACATGAAGGAAGATGAATCAATCGACACCTTTACAGGAAAATTCACAACTCTTGTAAACAAAGCCGCTAGTCTAGGATACACAATAGAAGATCAAACCTTAGTAAGGAAATTACTAAATGATGTACCTGATAGGTATCTGCAAATAGTTGCATCTATAGAATAATATTCCGACCTAAGTACAATGACAATGGAAGAAGCAATAGGGAGACTTAAGACTTATGAAGAAAGAATTAAGTTTAAGAAAGGAAAACAAGTGGACAATCAAGAGAAATTGATGTTCACACGACATGAAGGTAGATGAATGCATTTTAAAGGACGTGGAAGTGGAAAATATAAATTTTCACAAGATAAAAACCATGAAAAATTTAAGGGAGAAAGAAAAGATGAAGAAACATCTCAAAACAACTTCAAGAGATCAAACATTGATCTTAGCAAAGTAAGATGTTACAAATGTAATAAGATGGGACATTATGCAACTAGGTTTCATTCAAAGACACGCTCTAGTATGCAATCTAATCTTGTCGAGGAGGACTTAGAACCAACCTTATTAATGGCAATATTAGAAGACCCACATGTAACAGAAGTTGAAGATCAAAATGTCTCACTACACGAAGAAGATGTAGGGCATAAAGAGACAAATATTGATAGTCTATGGTATTTAGACAATGGAGCTAGTAACCATATGACTGGAGTGAGAGAACACTTCAAGGAGCTACATGAGAAGGTTAGTGGAAAAGTAAGATTCAGAGACGGATCACACATAGAGATCAAAGGAAAAGGTTCAATCTTAATAGAATGTGATGACGAGAAACAAAGAATTATTTCACACGTATATTACATTCCAAGCTTGAAAAGCGATTTATTTAGCCTTGGACAATTCACCGAAATTGGTTGTAAAGTAGTAATGGAAGATGATGAATTACGACTTTATAACATGGACGGAAAAATCTTCATGAAAGTCACAAGACAAAGAAACCGTCTATCTAAAGCAAGTCTGAGGATAGGTACACCAGTTTGCTTATTAGCAAACTTAAAAGATAACACTTGGTTATGGCACGCAAGACTAGGACATCTCAACTTTGAATCACTAAAATCTATGGCTCAAAGAGAGTTAGTTCAAGGAATACCTGCCATTAAACATACAACACAAATCTGTGATGTTTGTTTAGTTGGTAAACATAGTAGAGCACCATTTCCAAAGAAAGCTAAAACAAGATCAACATCACTTTTAGACTTAGTATATGGAGATTTATGTAGACCAATCACACCACCAACACCATCTGGAAAGAAATACATATTCTTGTTAGTAGATGATTACTCAAGATATATGTGGGCATATTTCCTAGATACGAAAGATCAAGCATTTGATACTTTTAAGGAATACATGAACACAATAGAAAAGGAGTTAAGGACAACATTAAAAATGTTCAGAACTGATCATGGTGGAGAATTCACATCAAATGAATTCACACAATATTGCAAAAAAATGGCATAGCACGACAACTTACCGCTCCTTATTCACCACAACAAAATGGAGTAGTTGAACGAAGAAATAGGACAATCATGTTTACAACAAGATGTATGCTTACAACAAGATGTATGATGAAAACAACTAACATGCCATAAAACTTTTGGGCTGAAGTTGTTAGACATGCTATATACATCTTAAATAGTGTTCCTACAAAGGCACTAGAAGACATTACTCCATATGAAGCAATTAAACGAAGAAAGCCAAACTTAGAAAATCTAAGAGTTTTCGGCTGCATAGCATATGCAAAGGTACCGTCAAAACGCTTAACAAAGCTGGATGATAGAAGCAATAAACTGGTATACTTAGGAAATGAACAAGGATCAAAAGCTTATNCATATGAAGCAATTAAACGAAGAAAGCCAAACTTAGAAAATCTAAGAGTTTTCGGCTGCATAGCATATGCAAAGGTACCGTCAAAACGCTTAACAAAGCTGGATGATAGAAGCAATAAACTGGTATACTTAGGAAATGAACAAGGATCAAAAGCTTATCGACTATTTGATCCAACAACACAAAAGATATGTGTTAGTAGAGATGTGAACTTTAAAGAGGATGAAGCATGGGATTGGGAGGATTACATGAGTGAACACACTAATGATGAACCTGAATAGATTGACTTCAAAATAGAAAATCTTGACGCCACAAATGAACATCATGATCAAAAAATCCAACCAAATGACGAAGAAAATGATTTCCCTAACGATTGATGATTATACAACATCAACAACAAGCTCACCCTCACATTCACACACACTTCACACACCATCAACAATTTCATCACGAGTAAATCCTCAATTTACACCAATTAACTCAATACAATCAACCTATCAAAGTGATAGTGGTTCAATTTCAACTACAAATTCACCTTCACACTTTGATCATACACCAATGAGAGGTTTTAAAACCTTAAATGATTTATATGAGAACACCGAGGAATTATTACTTGCTGAAGATGAACCCAAGAATTACAATGAAGCATCAAACGATCAAAAATGGATTGAAGCAATGAAGGTCGAGTTACATTCCATCAATAGGAACAACACATGGGAACTAACCACTCTACCCAAAGGACATAAAGCAATTGGCTTAAAATGGGTATTCAAGACCAAGAAAGATGCTAATGGAAATATAGTCAAGCATAAAGCAAGACTAGTAGCAAAAGGCTACATACAAGAGCATGGCATAGATTTTGAAGAAGTTTTCGCACATGTAGCAAGGATGGAAACTATAAGATTATTATTCGCCATAGTTGCTAACAACAAATGGGAAGTACATCATCTTGATGTAAAATCTGCATTTCTACATGGAGATTTAAAAGAAGAAGTGTACGTTTCACAACCCAAAGGATTTATAAAAAGAGAGAATTCTAGAAAAGTCTATAGACTTATAAAAGATCTATACGGACTAAGACAAGCACCACGTGCATGGAACATAAAATTAGACAACACTTTGAAGTCATTAGATTTCAAGAAATGTGCACTAGAACAAGCGATCTACACGAAGGCATTAAAAGACTCAAATGGAAGATAAATTTTAAATAGAAGGAGATCGGCAAGTTTAAAGCTCAAATGGAAGATCAATTTTAAATGAGTGACCTAGGATTATTAACTTACAATCTAGGTATAAAAGTCACACAAACTGGAGGTGAAATATCAATAAAGCAATCTGCCTACGCAAGCAAGATCCTAAAAGAAGTTGGAATGACAGACTGCAATGAAACCCTAATACCTATGGATCCAGGAACAAGACTGACAAAGAACACTGAAGGAACAATGGTCAACTCAACTGAATATAGAAGCTAATTGGATGTCTAAGATATCTGCTTCACAAAAGACCTGACTTAAGTTATCCTACTGGATTACTTAGTCGATTTATGTAAGAACCAAAAGAGCAACACATGAAAGCCATAAGGCAAGTACTACGTTATGTTACAGGAACAAAGAACTACGGTATCACCTACAAGCATAATGGAGGAAACAAGATACAAGGTTTCAGCGACATTAGTTATGGAGTTAACACTCAAGAAGAAAAAGGAACTACTGGAATAATATTCTGCTATGGAGAATCACCAATTAGCTGGAGCACACAAAAGCAAGCCACTGTAGCATTATCATCATGCGAATTTGAATTTATTGCAGCAACTGCAGCAGCAACACAAGCATTATGTTTGAAAAGACTACTAAGCAGGCTTACACACTCAAAGGAAGAAAAGGTAACTATTATGGTAGATAACAAATCAGCTATAGAACTAATGAAGAACCCCGTATTCCACGGAAGAAGTAAACACATTGATACGAAGTACCACTTCATAAGAGAATGCGTTGAAAGAGAAGACTTACAAGTTGAATTCATAAGTGGAGAATATCAAAAGGCTGACATACTCACAAAAGCACTACCGAAGATCAAGTTTCTAACAATGAGTCAACTTATTGGAGTTAAAGATCTAGGACACAGCGATTGTGATTAAGGGGGTGAATATTGGGTTAATCCCAATCCGCTGACCAAACCACAATGGCAGTTACAAAGTAGTTACAAAAGTTATTTTGACAGTTATATCGAATGGTCATGACTGTTGATTCAATCGAAACAACACAACCATTACTTGCACCCATTCGCCATGTATTTATACTTAGCATTGTATTCGAACAAATATTGATGACAAATTTATAAAACTTTTGTTTCAAGTAAAGATTAAATCCCGTATTTGTGTCTTGGTATATTTTGATCACGTTATAGACCATAGATCCATCGATTAAGGCCAACAGTGTGAGGTCTCAAGTTCAATTCCTGCTAAGTGCAAACAACCTTAAGTGGCCAAGCTAATCTCCTGAAAAGGGAGGGCTTTACCTGGTTTGAGTCTGTGTGGCGGCGGGTTCAAACCCTGTGGATTAGTCGGACAAAAGGTCGGAAATCATGGTTAAAAAAAAAAAAAAAAAAATGGATAACTTCCATTCATCTGCTCATTAGGAGAAAAATTATCATTGATTTAAGTCCTAACATTTAAGGAAAGGGGGATATGGTTAATGAAGTTGATTCACTTTGTTTTCATTCACATGAATCTAGCTACCTTACTATGTGTCAAACTTTAATAAGTAGCTAACTACAAACACATACACATACCAACTAACTAGTTCAATACACTTTTATAAGTACTGTCTTGATCAATCATGCTATAGAAGAACTTATTATGCCCAAAAACTGGATTTATGAGTTTGACTATGATGAAGTAGTCTCTTTTTGCAAGTCATGCCAGATTTTTTATTCTGAGAAGTAATACTGAGATACATCCAATTTTTTTCCTGAATACTTCATCAGACTTTCCAACAACTTATTTCACGAGCATGATCGTGTTTGAAATGGATTTTTCAACTCGTAAGCTTTAATGAGCAAAGTGTCTACATATGTACGGTGTATGTCAATTTTTTGTAATTATAAAACAACACCATATTTCCTTCTTTCATTGAACTTATTTCTAAATCTAAAATCATAATCTTATATCACGTAAATTAGTTTTGTAAGCAGGTAAAAGGAACCAAAGAAAAGAAAGACCTGTGGTCCTCAAAGGTGGGCTCAGTTTAATTTGTGTTTGAGGATATCAATCCCATGTTCAATGTCTTTTTTCTTCTACACAGTTCCACATAATGAATAACAACTAATTATATACACAATTCTAATTATTGTGTTTGATTGTTAATCACAAACGCTCATTGTGTCCTGATAAGGATATAGAGCAACCATGTAAATTTTTTTTGGGTAAAGGGTATTCCACCCGGTAAAATATATTACTCCAAAAAAACGTTTAAGAACAATGGAATATGGCTGAAGTACCACATTAACCGCAAGCAATCGCTTGACACAACCACTAAATCATTTATGACAGGCCATAAATGACAACTAGCTACAACCAACAAGACCACCAAACCAAAACCAGCATAAAATAAGATACATCATAAATTTTATGCAAAAAATATAAAACAACCTAGTTAAGACAAAAATCTTAAATTCCAGCAGCCTTTAATTGTGCAGGAGAGAGACCAAAATCATCTTCATTATAATTGCTACCGTCACCCGTATCCGCTTTCCATTGCTCATAAAGACTCTGCTCCTTACCTCCACTTCCAGAATACAACGTCCCAATGTGATCGTCAAAAACTTCATCATCATCACTGTCAGAAACTACCACATTGCCCACCTTAGAAAATGGGTTACTCATCTTNCAGCATAAAATAAGATACATCATAAATTTTATGCAAAAAATATAAAACAACCTAGTTAAGACAAAAATCTTGAATTCCAGCAGCCTTTAATTGTGCAGAAGAGAGACCAAAATCATCTTCATTATAATTGCTACCGTCACCCGTATCCGCTTTCCATTGCTCATAAAGACTCTGCTCCTTACCTCCACTTCCAGAATACAACGTCCCAATGTGATCGTCAAAAACTTCATCATCATCACTGTCAGAAACTACCACATTGCCCACCTTAGAAAATGGGTTACTCATCTTATTTGAAGAAATAACCTTTTTAAGAGGTTTACCATCATCATCCATAAGAGTAGCTTTCCCTTCAATAATTAGCTTTTCAATCTTCCCAATTTTCTCAACAATAGGCGTAGTACTTCCATTTCCACCCTTAGAAGAACTAGCAACTTCTTCAGCCACTTTAATTTCCTTCATAATACCAACCTCTAAATCAGCCCCATCCTTAGGAGAACCACTTTTTGCACAAGGAACCATGTAAATTTGATAAGGATATAGAGCAACTATTAGATTCGATATATATCACGTGTGTAAAAACTCTCGAGTAAAGACATAATGCAAAGAAAAAATAAGTTTAACCCAAAACAAAACATTATAAATATCATTTAAAAGACAAAGGTGTACTTGTATCACATGTTTCTTTATTCTCAGTTGATCAGACACTACAAGAAAAATGCCTTTTAGCGTCATGTTTAGCAACTTGATTAGCGACATATTTTTTGCCAGCGACATTGTTAGCAACATGAGAGGCTAAGTCGCTGTAAACGAGTCGCTAATTTTTGCGACATTAGAATGAAGTCGCGAATTACAGCGACCTGTATAACGACATCATATTATGCGTCGCTAAAAAAATAGCGACATCACCAGTTTATGTCGCAATTTGCGCCGCAAGTTGTAGGACATGACGCTAACCAAGACGCCGTATACGTCGCTACTTTTAAAAATGTCGCAACCTAAGTCGGTATTAGTGTCGCTATTTCTAAAAATATCGCTAGTTAAGTCGCTATTTTGGTCTTTTTTCATTTGCTTAATTGCCACCTGCATTGCTCGTTTGTGGGTAAAATTTAATGCCATAATAGTTACATATACACAACTGTAGGTAGCAATACAAACATACATGGTGCAATAAGAATCGCAAGAATTTAGATTATAACTATTAAAAATTCGATACAATCAAAGTTTCAATTCCTTTTCAAAAAAAAAAAAAAAAAAAGATGAACATCTTCACTCAATCTTGAGTTAGCCACCATGCCTGGGCAGATTCTAGTTTTTGGCCCTTTTCACAATTTGTGCCAAGTCCCAAACTTCTGCAACAAAAAAATTAAACGTGAAAGGAGGAGCCCAAAGATTTACCAATATTAATAACTTGCCCAAAGATTTACCAATATTTGTAATGAAATGCTCATAGCTACTGAAGCTTCCTTATAACCTTTTAAGGCTCAAATATGCATCACAGCTTCTGAGATCATAAGTAACATACACAAAATAGCAATAAACGAAAACATAACTAAATATTTAGTATTTACTGTTATAAAGTACAGTATTAATAACATACCTTGAATAACTCGCTGGCATTCAACTGTCCATAGGCTTTTTTAGGATTGTAACTAAACAATAAAACAAAACAAATAAGCTCGCATATACAAATACTGAATAAAGTGGTGATTTCTACCCACTTTGGAGTAAATGGGTCAATTTGTATTATCTTTATTTTTTTTTTACATTTAAACTTATGAAAGTTTAGGATGTGCCTCTTTGGCCCGTATTTCAGCAATAGATAATTCACTCACGTTTTTCTCGGTCTTGTATCTCTCGCCCCACACATCATCAGTTACTAAATGTAATAGTAACTGATATCGAATGTTACCGGTGAATAGGTTTGAGTGTTCATCAAGAGGAGTGCAACAACAACTTATGTTCTTTGAATTTGTAGCGTTTGTCCTTTTAGAATCGTGGCCTTCCCCTGTTCTTTCAATATGCAAGCAGATCATAAAGAGTTGTTTACAAAGATACACATAGATCATGAAGTTTCACTTTTCATAAAAGTTTAGACATTGATAGCAAAGATACAAACAGATTACCGCTCTATTTGTGATAACCGATGACACTAGCACATAATGTCTTCGACGTCTCTTAGGAGTACCTAATAACAAAGAAATAAAAATCCTAAAGCATATTAGCTTCATGCTATTAGTTAAAACAACTTAATACAGAAATCACAAACAGTGCAATTCAGATCCAAATAATCCATAGAATTCACATACTTAGTGAATGGATCATGTGAGATCGACCATTCATTCACATCACAGAATCCTAAATATGTGCGATGTTTCAAAATTCACACCTAGCTTCTATCTATATCAGTATAAATCACTAACTATTATCTATAACAAGTCTGAACAGATAAAATGTACCAATACGTTCCAAATTCATACAAAATCGCAAAAATTTGCAGTTTAGATCCAAATAAAACCTAGATATACACACACATACACAAGAAATGAACCAAAAAACATGTGTGTAGTTGTTGCAGGCTGGTGAGATTGACAGTTCCTTCAAATCATAGAATCCTAAAATCTGTGTTCAAAGTTTCAGAATAAGCTATAATAGCTTCCTGCTATCTATATTCTATAGCAAGTCTATACGCACATAAATACACCAATATGTTCAAGACTTCCTTACGGCTTACACATGCACCATTTCAACAGCGTATACAAAATGTCATTTATCAAAATGATGGAACAATATCGCTATTACTAGATGTCTCAACCCAATGTTGCACTCTAAAGCGAAAAACTAGTGAACCTATCCATATGTACAAAATATCGCTATCACTAGACGTCTCAGCAAAAGTATAACTCCGAAAAAAATGTACAAAATATCGTTATTATTAGAAGTCTCAACCCAATGGAACAATATTGTTAAATCAATTTTTGCGCCTAAACTGTTCTCAATGCCAAATGTACAATCTATCACTGCTTATATCACAATTCATATGCATAAATCAACTAATAATACGTAATATACACGATAGAAGTTAAATCGTGATTACCTTATGNATCTGATTAAAGCAAATTTGACCTAATAACCTATTAAAGATGTGAATACCGGCGGAGTCGTGGTGGTGTCTCGGTGTGTAGCGGTTGCTGCGATGGAGTCGCGGAGGTGTTGCGGTGGAGTCGCGGTGGTGTTGTGGTGGTGTTGCGGCGGAGTTGCGGAGGTGTTGCGATGATGTCGCGGTGGAGCCATGGTGGTGTTTCGGTGGAGTCACGGTGGTGTTCCGGTGGTGGTGTTGCGGTGATGGAGTTGGTGAAAATACAATTGAGGGAAATGTCCCCTTGGATTATTGTAATAAATATCCCAATTAAAAAAGATGTTACATAAATTACCCTTGTATTATTGTGAATCTTCATTTTTGGTATATAATTTATATTGCAATCTATCTTGTTATCTTATCTTTGTGAAAGTAATATTATTTTCTTAATTTTTTAATTTTTACCTGTACATGTCATGGAGTAAATACAAGCATATGTGAAGTCGTTAAGTTGCGACAAAAATAGCGATTTGTTTCTGGAAAGTCGCAAGCCAGCGACTCATTTAGCCACTTCTATTTGGATGTCGTTCAATTAGCGACTTGGTTTGCGATATGGTCTTAAATGTCGCAAAATAGCAACATAAGTTGTGACAAAATTTGCGACAACGTCATTTGAAGTTTACGACAAAGTTGAAGTCGCTAAAGTGTCGCTAAATGTGTCGCCAAATAGCGACTTGTGCGTTATGTCGCAAAAATATGTCGCTAAAAAGCCTTTTTCTTGTAGTGAGAACCATGAAACGACCACGTACTATAAATGATGAGTAGAATCTTAACTTTAATTTCAGCATGCTATGAAGATTACTGTAATGTATAGAGAATGGCTATTGCCATCTAGTTCCCTAGTATACGTTGTCACCACCATGAAAGAAAATACGTGATTTCATTATGTGGAATATTGTTAACATATTATGCACTTCTCATCACTCGCTACCTAACGTATGCTTTTTCCAGAATGAGGCAAACAGAATGCAAAAAATTAATAAAGTTCGCCCAGAATAAAGCTAACCACTAAGCAACCCACTAACCCAAACACGTACATACAAAGAATTGAATTCTGATATTGAAGGATAAACTTGCAATGCTAAGCAATTTCTATATATGAAAAAGGTGATGATAAGACCTATAGGATGTATTCAACCTATGGTGTCCACTGGTGTAGTTGAAATAGAGGGAATTTGACCCGTCTAGCAAACTAGGCCTTCTCTTTCGTACGTTATCTGTATATAAACTCATTGTGTTCTCTTCTATTTTATCAAGTCAGCTATACACATGTTGGTTCTTTTGTTGGTTTCTACACCGTCTACCTAGCTTGTTTCCTATATAAACATAAGGCAAATTAAAACGCCAAATATGAAGAAAGTTTAAAGCTATCAGAATGACAGATCTTGATTACACCACCAACCATTCTCATTATTTTTGTTGGATAGATATAACACGTACTATGTTATAGATCCGATTGTGAATCTGATAACAATGTGGCAAAAAGCCAATGGTATTATTTTTTGTCTTCTATCATTCTTTTTTATATATTCCTCTACCACTACCTTGTTTCTAAATGTGGGGAAAAGCACCAAAATTCTTATAAGTGCCCCGGCTCAAAATGTGTAAGGTAGTTCATTCACTAGGCAATTTGGCATTGTCTCGTTATATGAATGTCAGCTTGTTAATTATGAAGAAGTAACACACCATGAATTACGCCAATGATTTTTACGGGGTGATTGAATTAGCTTATTTAGCCTACTTATGGACTTATTGTGTGACGTAACCATAAGTTCCAGGTTCACGTGCTATGGTTTTTATTTTTCTTTTACAACGCATATATGGTCACGACAAATCTAACAATAAAATTTTAAGTGCGTTTTTTCTTTAAGAAGAAAAGAATTGTCTACTTTCGGACTTTAAACAAAGGTCTTAATTATAATTTTTGGCCAGGTAGCTTGACCATGACTACAAACAGTTGTTTCCAAGTGAGGGGTATATAGAGAGATAATTTCAACCAGATTAGAGAAATCCGTAGGCTCATTCTCAAATTCCCATATCGAGGAGTTAATTATAAGTCATTCGTTTATGAATTCCAACGGTCGACTTTGAATTACTCATTTTGAAGTTCTTTTTTATGATTTCTTACCAGTCATATCAAGTTCTATAAATTAGAAAAGACTAATTTGACAAAGGGTTGGGTACGTAGTACTTATTAGTTTAATAAAGCCAAAAGGATATTATAATCTTAAAAAAAACTAGGATACCAATCCATTCCAAGTTAGCCAGAAAAAAGACACCTGATTATCAATTCATGTCACACAACCAATCTCTAAACCCTGCATAAGTTTATATAGTTTCAACTTTCTGGTTTTCTCAAGCCGTTCCTTTGTCATAAGATTTTCCCTTGCTAGATTCTTACTTTAGCATGTGTTTTTATGTATCAACCTCGTTAAGATACTTTATACGTACTGTGTGCTTGAAATAACATTCCATCTTTTTGCATATATTGTTAGGTTTAAGTATTAACTTTATATAGGATCCAATTATTCGAGTTTAGTACATTATATACTTTATACCATGTGCTTGAAATAACATTCCATCTTTTTGCATATATTGTTAGGTTTACGTTTTAACATTATTTAGGAACCAATTATTCGAGTTTAGTACATTATATACTTTATACAGTGTGCTTGAAATAACATTCCATCTTTTTGCATATATTGTTAGGTTTACGTTTCAACTTTATAAAGGAACCAATTATTCGAGTTTAGTACATTATAAACTTTATACGGCGTGCTTGAAAAAACATTCCGTCTTTTTGCATATATTTTTAATTCAGCTGATCAATGGGCATAATATGTTAGGTTTATGTTTTAACTTTATATAGGAACCAATTATTTGAATAAAAGGTAAACGTATTTGAAGAAATATAAAAATTAACTTTAGTCACAAAAGTTTAAAAAAATTGTAAACTTGGTGTCTGTAACTCATACGTACATGGTTATATTTGCCTAGTGATGAACACAATCAAACTTGTTTATCATTTGTCTACTTCATAATTCATATGCATAAGTCGACCTAAGATTGTTTGAGAGTAGTACAAGCTAGGTTCTCTTCCTTTAGGTTAAGTTCACACACAAGGAGAAATTGTGAGGAATTGGCTATCTATGCCACATTCAACGTGCAACCTACCGTTGTCCTCTTAGGCGCACCTGTCATTACTACCGGCAGAACCACAGTACGAGACGGAGCTGACCTTCCCTTCGTGTTTGTGACAAGCACCACAAATTGAACTTGTGAAACCTACACACACTATATTACACTCCATGTTATTGCTTGTTCGCTTTTCTTAACATATTGCTTAAAAATGTAATTTATTATGCGATAAATGTAAAAACATAAAACTTTCTCAAACAATCAAACTTGTTTATCATTTGTCTACATCATAATTCATATACATAACTGGACCCAAGATTGTTTGAGAGTAGTACAAGCTAGGTTCTCTTCCTTTAGGTTATATGTACACATACAAGGAAAAATTGCGAGTAATTGGCTATCTATGTCACATTCAACGTGCAACCTACCTTTGTCCTCTTAGGCACACCTATCATTACTACCCGCAGAACCATAGTACGAGAGGGAACTAACCTTCTCTTCGTGTTTGTGACAAGCACCGCAAATTGAACTTGTGAAACCTACACACATATATTACACTCCCTGTTATTGTTTGTTCGTTTTTCTATAACATAATGATTATAAATTTAATTTATTGAGAAAGTTTTATGTTTTTACATTTATCGCATAATAAATTACATTTTTAAGCAATATGTTAAGAAAAGCGAACAAGCAATAACATGGAGTGTAATATAGTGTGTGTAGGTTTCACAAGTTCAATTTGTGGTGCTTGTCACAAACACGAAGGGAAGGTCAGCTCCGTCTCGTACTGTGGTTCTGCCGGTAGTAATGACAGGTGCGCCTAAGAGGACAACGGTAGGTTGCACGTTGAATGTGGCATAGATAGCCAATTCCTCACAATTTCTCCTTGTGTGTGAACTTAACCTAAAGGAAGAGAACCTAGCTTGTACTACTCTCAAACAATCTTAGGTCGACTTATGCATATGAATTATGAAGTAGACAAATGATAAACAAGTTTGATTGTGTTCATCACTAGGCAAATATAACCATGTACGTATGAGTTACAGACACCAAGTTTACAATTTTTTTAAACTTTAGTGCGTAAAGTTAATTTTTATATTTCTTTAAATACGTTTACCTTTTATTCAAATAATTGGTTCCTATATAAAGTTAAAACGTAAACTTAACATAATATGCCCATTGATCAGCTGAATTAAAAATATATGCAAAAAGACGGAATGTTATTTAAAGAACACCGTATAAAGTATATAATGTACTAAACTCGAATAATTGGTTCCTATATAAAATTAAAACGTAAACCTAACAATATATGCAAAAAGATGGAATGTTATTTCAAGCAAACGGTATAAAGTATATAATGTACTAAACTCGAATAATTGGATCCTAAAGTTAAAACGTAAACCTAACAATATACGCAAAAAGATGGAATGTTATTTCAAGCACACGGTATAAACTATAAAGTATCTTAACGAGGTTGATACATAAAAACACATGCTAAAGTAAAAATCTAGCAAGGGAAAATCTTATGACAAAGGAACAGCTTGAGAAAACCAGAAAGTTGAAACTGTGAGATAATCTTGATGGGTTAAGTCTCGGGCGGGTCAACCCGGTTGGGAAACAACCTGGAATTGATGAGAGGCATTTAATGGGATTGAAGACACAAATAAAGGGCATTTATCTAGTGTTATTGCCCACTTCAATATGATAGTTTTCTGCCTTTAATCTTGGCTTTCATTAGTTTTTATGATGAGTTTAATAGCTTGACGGTTTCATGTTTAAGTAGTAGTCTTTGTTTTGCTATAAATAGATTAGTGTAGGCCTCATTGTAGAGTGTATCAGTTTCTTCCATAATATTACAGATCAGTAACAAAACCAATATATCAAATTATCTTTGTTGTTTTGATTGGTGTTTGCGGGTGTAAGTTCGGGTTACAGGGAGAGATTGATAACCAACAGAAACTATATAAACTTATGCAGGGTTTAGAGATTGGTTGTGTGACATGAATTGATAATCAGGTGTCTTTTTTCTGGCTAACTTGGAATGGATTGGTATCTTAGTTTTTCTAAGATTATAATATCCTTTTGGCTTTATTAAACTAATAAGTACTACGTACCCAACCCTTTGTCAAATTAGTCTTTTCTAATTTATAGAACTTGATATGACTGGTAAGAAATCATAAAAAAGAACTTCAAAATGAGTAATTCAAAGTCGAGCATTGGAAATTCATAAACGAATGACTTATAATTAAGTCCTCGATATGGGAATTCGAGAATGAGCCTACGGATTTCTCTAATCTGGTTGCAATTATCTCTCTGTATACCCCTCACTTGGCCTTAAATTAAACAACTGTTTGTAGTCATGGTCAAGTTACCTGGCCGAAAATTATAATTAAGACCTTTGTATAAAGTCCAAAAGTAGACATTTCTTTTCTTCTTAAAGAAATAACGCACTTGAAATTTTATTGTTAGATTTTTTTTTACCATGCGTTGTAAAAGAAAAAACCCCAAGTGCGTGAACCTCGAAATTATGGTTACATGAAAGGATCTAAATACACGCCTTGTGTTAGAGATACTTTGAGTTTATGTAAAGTAGCACGCGGAATTTACTACTAAACGCTTAGAAGATTTTGTATGTTGAATGTATGAATATGTGAATAACACGGTGTATAAGAACAATGAGATTAAACCAAAACGCTTCAATATAATTTATCAATAATACGAGTGATCAACTTATCACCAGGGTTAATCCTTGAAGCTTTCACAAAGATACGCATAGAAAAACTAACCTAGGACCTCATTTTATACACCACAAGGAATCATTTACAAGATAAGTATAATATTCTAAATATGCAGAATATTCGTATAAGTCTAACTATAAAAGATATACACCAAATTTATTCTATGCTTATCTCTTTACACGTTTTCTTTTGTCTTCAATTCATAAGCAGTACAAACTCCATATACTAGCAGTACTAAGTTAGTTAGTACTGCTAGTGTATTCTTTAGCAGTTGAAACACCAACACTAGCAGTTTGTACTGATAGTTTAATTCCCAACAATCCTCCCCTAAACTTGTGATTTCTCTGCAAATCCACAAGTTTCTTGAATTAAACAATTTGCCTAGAGATTGGGGGGATTCTTCCAAACATTTATCTTCTTTTCCTTAGAGCTTTCATATCCCTTTGACACTGATCATATATCCTTTGAAGCGGATTTTGAACCATCTCTGTGTTTTCCTCAACCCTAAGCTTTGAAGATAAAATAACTGTAAGACTTTCATTAGCTCTGAGTTCTTGAAGTTTTGCTTGTAAAACTTCATCTGCATCAATCAATGACTGTATCTGTTCTCCATGTACTCTGGCTTCCTTTTCTTCTTGAAATTTCTTTGCCAAAAGTGCATCTGATTCCAACTGTGCTCCAGAAGATACTTTTCTTAGTCTTTGCTCTTCCATGAATTTAACAACTTCATCTTCATGAATTTTCCTTGAAGCTTCTTCATCAAAGTCAATTTGAGCTTGTGTTCTTGGCTTTATCTTCTTTGGAAGTTCTTGTTCTTCTTCAATCACTATGCCTTTTCCTTTTTCTTGAGCTATTATGCTTGTGTGAACAACCTCAACAGTACTATAAATTGGATGAGCAGTTGATGCAGGTTTTACTGACCAGGTCTTAATATTAATAATTTCTCGATTACCTAAGGTCTACCTATTTGCATTAACGGACAGAGAATCCGGTCACGTGTAGACTAGTAAATGGTAAAACCGAGGTCGTCCCAAGAGTTATGTGGTTTGGATCCTATATAAGTCTAGTGTCACTATTTTAACAGATTTGAATGATTAATTAAACTAAATAATGCTGAAAGTAAATAAAACAGAAAAATAAATGTAAAGTTGTTAACAGTGGGAGAGAAGTGTACTAGCCTAGTTAGTCATCCTATATTATTTACGATTACATTTTCTATTAAACTAATCTCATGCTTCAAGTGTGGTGGACATATATCACTAGGTTCATATGGTCAAGTTCCCTAGCCTATCTCCCCCGAATCCTGCCGGGAACCAAAGGCACTACCCCTTGCTAGTAAGTCGAAGTACGGTAGACGGGTTTGAGTCATTAAGTGCCACTACATGCTAGATTTATCCTTGTATTGTCCGCTTTCCACTTATTTACCCTTCACCTCTCTTAGGTCCCGTCTACTAAGGTTTTGCTATCTCGGAAGTCTTTCGTTAGCTCTCTGAAACTCTTCCAGCAATTCCTAATTATTGACGTCTCTCATTTAGACTGGTAGGAAAAATCTCCATTTTGCCTTACATTTGACTTAGTTCGCAAATTTTTTAGTTTTTAGAATTTTGTTTAATTAGAAAAGTGTAATTATCTTTCATTATGGTTTTTACTCTAATTAAGTGACTCATCATCACCTGTGAATGCTGTTAAAACATGTAATGTTGAGTCAAATAGTGTTGATTAAGGTAGTCCTAAATCTGCTGATAAGAACAAAAACAATAATGAACATGTTAGGAGTACTACTAGCTTTGCAAAAATGGTGAGTAATAATGTTCAGTCACTGGATAATAAACTTGATTTTATACCACCTGAATTAGATGATAATGGGGGAAAAGTTGTCATATTTGAGGAGGATTTGGTAAGGAAAGGTTGTAGGAAATGGGATAATACTGTTTGTGGTTACTTTCTAGGGGCTCAAATGCCCTTAGCTGAAGTGAGATACAATGTGAGAAGAATGTGGGGTAGATATGGTTTGATAAAAGTATGCATGAACAGTAATGGTTTCTATTTTTTCAAGTTCAAAACTGAGGACAGTGTGCAATACATTGTTGAGAATGGACCATGGATGATTAATAATAGACCAATGATTGTTCAGAAATGGGACACTGATGTGAACATAGAAAAAATAGAACCAAATAAATTACCTGTATGGGTCAAGTTGATGAATATCCCTTTAGAAGCTTAGACTAAGAAAGGGATAAGTACATTAGCAGGTAGTTTGGGGAAGCCAATAATAATGGATGCAATTACTACTAAGATGTGCTCACAAGGAGTTGATAAGTCAGGGTTTTCAAGACAGCATTGAGATTCACTATGTTGATAGCCAGAAAGCAAAACTAAGATCTAAAATAGTCAAAGTTGAATACCAATGGAAACCTATTAGTTGCAATCATTGCAAGGTATTTGGGCATAGTATGCTTAGTTGTGTTAAGAGGCCTAGGTCTGAAGCTGAATTGGAACTAAAAAAGAAAGAAAAAAAGCAATAAGATGATAAATGTTAAGTATACCAATAAAGGGCCTCTTGGACATATGAAAAAGAAAAACATTGAGATGATGTATAAACCCAAGCAAAAGAATGATGCTGAAAATATGACTGTTGCAGAAAAGAACCAGAGGGATGCTAGTCAAAAAAGTAAAGATGGGAATGTGCAGATGAAAGCAGATGGTAGCCAAGTGAATAAGCAGGGAGGGAATAAAGCAAATACTAATGACGTGGGGAGTAGCAAAATGTGGAACATTAGCAAGGAAAATATGGCAGAATTACAACAAAGTACTAACAGATATAATGTCTTGCAGGATGATTATGATTCTGAATTTCCTAAGCTGTTATCTCCTCAAAAGTTGAACATAGTTGATGGATTTCTAATTAAGAATGAAAGGCTTAATAATGTTGAAATTGATAAATGGAGTGAAGACATGAAAGTATACTTCGAAAGCAAATGGAAAATGACAAAGAAGGTTGCAGGGGTTGGTAATAATACCGGAAAGGAAACAGTAACGGAAGATGTTGTTGATGACCCATTAGACATTACTAGCTTCTTGAATGAAAATGAGTTACAGAGTAAGGGTAAGAATGTATTAATGGAGGGAAGTGATGGAGGTTTGTTTCAATGTCTAACATGAATAGAGACTGTAAGATAGGAGCATGGAATGTCAGAGGTTTAGGCAAAAAGACAAGAAAAAAGGAAGTTAGAAACCTCATTCAGAATGAAAGTTTGAATGTTTGTGCAGTTTTAGAAACTCATGTTAAGGAGAATAAAGTGAGTACTGTATGTGATAGAATCTTTGGAAATTAGTTATGGGCTTCAAATGCTAGATGGTCTCCTAGTGGATGCAGAATTATGGTAGGATGGGCTCAGAGTGTTATAAATGTGATGGTGATCAACTGTTCTAGCAAATGTATGATGTGCCTCATTACAGACATAAATACTAATATTAGATTTTATTGCACTTTTGTATATGGGAAGAATGATGGTAAAGATAGGAGGGAATTATGGAAAGAATTAAGTGCTTATTTTCAGATGGTGAATGGGGATGCTTGGTGCCTGATGGGAGATTTTAATGTGATTTTGAAGATTGATGAGCACAGTGAAGGGATATCTTTTTCTAATTTAGATATGTAGAAATTTCAAGAGTGTGTGACAAATACTGAGATAGAAGATATTAATAAGGTTGGCTTTCATTTCACATGGACTAAAAGCTTATTGAATCCTAACACTGCAACACTCAAGAAATTGGATAGAGTTATGGGCAATGGAGGGTTCATGACAAGTATGTTGATGCACAAGCTTGCTTCCTTCCTTATCTGATCTCAGATCACAGCCTAGCTACTCTTGTTATTCCAAAGAAGCTAAAGAAGAAGGTCAGGCCATTTAGATTTTCTAACTATATTACTAACAAAAAAGAATTTCTCCCTATTATTCAACAAGAATGGTTAAAGACTATTGAGGGAAACAAAATGTTTATTCTGGTTAAGAAGCTTAAAAGTCTTAAAATTCCTTTGAAAAAGTTAAGCTGGAAGGATGGTAATATTTTTGATAGAGTTGCTATGCTGAAAAGGAAACTGGAATGTGATCAAGCAAAATTGGATGATGACGTACATAATACTGAACTTAGAAATGAAGCTGCTAAGACTTTGAGGGAATATAATAAAGCAGTTATGGATGAAAGTAAGTTGTTGTATCAATTAGCTAAAGTGGAATGGTTAAAGGAGGGGACAAGAATTCAGGATATTTTCATCAAGCCATCAAGGGGAGGAAACACAGAAGCCACATCAATAGTGTTTGTGATGAGCAGGGTGTTAGATATGAAGGTGAGGAGGTTCCTATGCAGTTTGTGAATCACTTTCACAAATTCTTAGGTGCTAGTGGAAGTACTCAGAACATCTTCAATGCTAATGAACTATTTGAAACTCAAGTTATTAACTATGAAGTTGATGCTATGTGTGCTGATGTGACTAATATTGAGATTAAAGCAGCCCTCAAAAGTATTGATGATAATAAAGCACCAGGACCTGATGGATTCACAGCAAAGTTCTTTAATGCAAATGGCATTTAGTGGAGGATGATGTATGTAATGCAGTTAAGGATTTTTTTTCAAACAGGGAAAATTCTTGGGGAGTTAAATGCAACCATGATCTCATTAGTGCCTAAAATCAAGACACCTGCAAAGGTATTTGATTATAGACCAATTGCATGTTGCAATGTGGTCTATAAGATCATTAGTAAGATCCTCACAAACAGATTAAAGAATGCGTTATGCAGAATTATCTCTAAGAACCAAAGTGCCTTTATACCAGGGAGGAACATAACTGATAACATTCTGCTCGCTCAAGAATTACTGAAAGGTTATGGATGTAAGCAGGGCAAAGGGAGATGTGCATTTAAGATTGATATTAGCAAAGCCTATGATATAGTTTGCTGGTCTTTCCTTGAAGAAGTCTTTTGTGGGTTTAGGTTTCCTAGTAAGTTCACTGGTTGGGTTATGACTTGTGTTAAGACTGCTGCTTTCTTAGTTTGTGTCAATGGTGAGAGCTTTGGATACTTCAAAAGTGGTAGGGGCTTGAGACAAGGAGACCCAATTTCACCTTATTTGTTTACTATGGTCATGGAGGTTCTAACTTTGGTTCTAAGAAGGAGAATTAGGCAGAGTAGTCAATTTAAATTCCATCATGGCTGTGAAGATCTTCAAATTGCTAACCTATGTTTCGCAGGCGACTTGATGATATTGTGTAATGGATATACTGATTCTGTACAAGTTATCAAGGATGCAATAGAGGAATTTAGTGGTGTGTCTGGTTTATACCCTAATATGAGTATGTGTACAATGTTCTGTAGCAACATCAGTGAAGAAACTAAGCAAGCTATATTGGATATTGTCCCTTTCACTATTGGTAAGCTTCCAGTAAGGTATCTAGGAGTCCCATTGGTGACTAGAAGGCTGGGTATAAATGACTGTAAGTGTCTGGTGGAAAAAGTGAGAAGCAAGATATGTGATTGGAAGAATAAATTCTTATCATATGCAGGGAGAATGCAACTAATTGCTTCAATCCTATCTGCTATGCATACTTATTGGGCCTCTGTTTTCTTTCTCCCTAAAGCAATCATTAAGGATATTGATAGCCTGTTAAAGGATTTCTTATGGAGTCAAGGGGAGAAAACTAAAGGTGAAGCAAAGATTGCATGGAAATATGTTTGTAAGCCTAAGAATTGTGGTGGATTGGGTTTCAAACCTTTGGAGCAGTGGAATAAAGTTCTAATGATGAAGCATATTTGGAACATTGCTAGCAAAAAGGATACTTTATGGATGAAATGGGTAAATATGTACAGAATTAAAGACAGAAATATATGGGAGATTCATATTGATGACAATGCAAGCTGGGGATGGAGGAAACTGATGGAGATAAGAGATGAAATTAGACCTCATATATGGCACTGCTTGGGGGATGGTAATAAGACTAATGTTTGGCATGATTTATGGTGTAAGGAAGGACCTTTAGATAGTTTTATTACTAGAAGGCAAGTGTATAGTGCTGGATTCTCAAACAATGCTACTGTGGCAAGTGTGGTTGAAAATGGTTACTTAATATTTCCTGAGGAATGGTATGATCAATATGCTGCATTACTGCAAAATAAACAGCTAGAATTAGTTAATGGAAAAGATGATGTGGTGAAATGGAGGAGTAACAAAGGAAATTTAGTAAAGTTCAGTATTAATAGAGTATGGAAAGACTTAAGGAATCAAGAGGAAAAGGTGAATTAGAACAATGTAGTTTGGTTTTCAAACTTTATACCCAGACATGTGTTCATTGTTTGGCTGATGATCCATGAAAGATTGCCTACACAAGATAGGGTTCTTAAATGGCATCCTGATAAAGGTATGAAATGTGCTTTGTGTGAGGAGATTAATGACAGTTATGAACATTTATTCTTTAAATGCAAATACTTTTCAACAGTATGGGGGAATGCAAAAAAGGCAAGCAGAATTGTGTGTATGGAAGATGATTGGAAGATGGTTCGGGATGAGTTAATAGGTTTGCCTAACAAGAAGAATATTTGGATTATTGTGAAAAAAATTGTCTATGCTGCAGTTGTCTACTTCATATGGCAAGAGAGGAACTTGAGACTATTTCAAAATGTCAAAAGGGAATGGGAAGTTCTGTGGAAAGTCATTGAAGAAAATGTGAAGTTGAAACTGTCAAGTTTGAAGGTTATTAATTCCAATGATGTGGAAGCAGTATTCAATATATGGAGCATTGAGTATGAAAAGGAATGAATGGCTGTGCAGTAGAAACTGCTGAATTGGTAGTTGAAATGAAGGGGTGTTTGGGACTGCAGATTTATACAGTCTTGCTTCATGTTGACTCTGTATTCTTTAAGTCAATAAGTTTTAACAATGCAAACCATAACAATGGGATTGTATCTAGTACCTGGAGTTCTTTGGGTGTGACTGTACTTACTGGATCATCCTTTCCTAAACAGTTTGGCCTTGGGAGGAAACTATTTTAGGCTTTGATGCTAAAGTAAAAGGTCTAATTCCATTGAATGTACCATAATGTAGAGCATCCCATTGTGAAGGGTATATGGTTGGGGAAGCCAATGTATGATGAGTGGAATAGCAAGGAGTGAAAGATGAACTTGCTTGGTCCACTCAATACATTGGCACAGGAGGTTTGGTTGGTCAACATGGAGGGAGTGTGTTCCTAAACAACTGAAGCCTTACTTAGAGAGGGAAATGTAGGTTGTTTGGCAGAGCCCCCCATGGATGGGTTATGGGTTCCTAGTGAAGCCACACACCATTACTGTCTTAGCCATTGTGGGTGCTGGTTGAATGGTTAAGATGGGAAGGTGATGTGAAATGTAGCTAGATGGTAGGTGCTTCTTATGGATGAATTAGAGTCAAGTTGGCATGGTTCATGTTATAGTGCAACTTGGACTTGTTGTGTATACATATGTGTTAGTAGATATTGAGTAGTAGTCTTCCTTTGTGGTTTGATATTGGACAGGGCTAGCATGTAATGTTTGTCTTTAGCATACCTCTGGATGAATATGTTCATACCAATGTTTGAGAGTATTGTACTGTAATTTGTAATTGTTGATATAAACCAAAAAAAATATCGTTTACTAAATATAACATCCTATATAAATGCAGAGCTTAGGGTTTTGTAACCTTTTTCAGTTGATAATTTGATTATTAAATAAAAGTGCGTTTTTTAATTTATTAAGGTTTATTCTCTTTTGAGGTTTCATCCTCTTGTCATTGGATTAGGGTTATATCAATACTCGTTTCCGAGTCCTGTGTCAGTTGGCATCATAGCTTGTTAGTATCCCGATGGTGAATGGTTTACACTAGGCCAAAAATGACCTTTCGTCACACATGGTCATTTTTGAACGGTCACACTGTGACATTTTTACGTGACTAAAGGTACCAGCGTTAAATAAACAGCCACACTTGATCCGATTTGTGTGTCCATTTCGTAAAATATTTGTCACGCATTTTGTGTATATATGTGACTAGAGGGTAACTGGTAAATATTTTTTCATCATTTAGTCACGTTTAATTTGGGACGTGTGACCGATGCAAATCAGCTCGAAACATTAGTCACGTTATAGATATACATATGTGACAAATATATGTCACACAATTGAACAGTGTGACCAAAGAAGATATATGGTTACACGAAGTACTTGTGTATGTGGCTAAATTATATAGTCAAGTTTGTCACACATTATATAAACGTGACTGCTATTCTTTGCTGAATAGTTAGCCACATATGAATTTTAAATGTGTGACAACGCGAAAAATTCAGTTTGAACGTTAGTCGCGAAATGCATTTAAGAGTGAAATATATGTCACAAGGACTTGAAGAGTGGACCAATTCATGTATGGTCAACTAAACCTACAAACATGATTAAGTGTAACGAAATTCGACACATATGGTCACGTAAGTTATTATCGTGTGTCTTTAAAGTTTAGTGTGTGTTTGCTTTGCCAAATCCTAATTTGTATAGATCAATTTAATTGAGCCGATCATGTGGCTTATAGGCTTTACAATAAGTCAACCATATCCACAAATGTGTATCTAAATCAGATTAATGCCACGTTATAAGGGGGTATTAATATGGTGGACATACATTCAAAATAGTCACATTGTAGTGTTACTGACTTTTCTAGAAATTATTCCAACTTTAAATGACGAGTAACCAGTACAAAGGCCTGCAGTTGTCATATACATGATAAATTATTGGAAAAGCAAAATAATATTGTAATAGCCGTAGTAACTACATAATAGCAGCATTAACCTTACATAATAGAACTTACTTTTGTAAAAAACAGTTGTAATCTCCAAAAGGTGAATACTTATTATACTACCAAAAGGTTTTTTATAACATAATGAAAAATAGAAGCGTAAACCCCTGCTCTCCTCAAACACCTTATCATTTTGGTTCTTCAGATGGGCATTGACGATGCTCTGTCTATACTTGATGGCAACAATTTTCTTCAACGAGTTCGTTAATGCCTCTGTAGCGTTCTTCACATATGATTCTTTGTAGTTATCAACACACCAAGTTAAACTTAGCAGGTGAAAGGATGATTTTTTTTCTGCAAGCATAAAAACATCATTCCACCTTGTGTGTGATATGTGATGTAATTGCAGTAGTATAAAAACTTCCATACAGTG
>LBNU01025716.1:86932-111627 GCA_014162995.1 Artemisia annua | reverse complement strand
ATAATATTTCCTTTTTAGTTTTTAATTTTCTTTAATATTAAAAGTTTCAAAATTTTCATTTTTCACCCCAAAGTTTGGAACTTGTCATTTTCAGTCCCTGTAATTTGGAAATTGGCAATTTTAGTCCCTGTACTTTGTTTATTTGCATTTTGTGTTATATATTTGTCATTTCTGTATTTGTGAATTCTCATTTCCAATTCCAAGCAATCAGTAGTGTAATAATCAATCATAATCTTTATCTGGTTACTATCCCCAATCACTCATTCCTTATACGTTTTTCCAAAACACAATTTCAACCTCGTTGGGACTTTAATGACCCGGGGAAACACTATACTCTCCAGGATTTCATTGCATCTGGTCTTAAGCTTTCAGGGTTTATTTGTTACGGTTGGCCATTCACAAGTGGCCAGCTTGTGTGACAATACCTGTTGGTTCTGAGACCAATCAGTATTCAATACAGCAGCATTAGCATATTCCTTCCAAGACAATTCTTTACCAATCTGCCAAACACCCCTGTATCTTATCACCTCTATTCCACAGTATTTCCTCATAATCAGATAATACACTATAACAAAGCACTGCTGGTTGACAATTCAACTAACCAATTCTCAGCAACTTTGATCACATTTGCAGTCTTTTTAACTCTGAGTCCCAAAAGCTGCAGTCTGACACTTTCCATGATACCTTTCAGTACAAGCTCTTCACTTTGTTTTTCCCCAGTAAACATCCTAGCATTTCTTTCTTTCCATACATAGTATACAGCAGTTGCTAGTACAATCCTTTGAAGCATACTGCCAATAGAGTTATTATTTGGGCTGTTACAATAATACTCAATTATGTTCTCCCATCCATCAGGTATTGCATTGTTCTCCATCTTCCTCTTTAGCTTACCCCATATATCTTTTGAGAAGTCACATTCAAAAAATAGGTGTTTGTGAGAGTCATTAGTCTTGTTACACAGTGAACACTTCATCTCTTTATTACTGTTCCATACCATTATTCTATCTTGGGTTTGTAATTTGCCTTTAACTGCCATCCAAAGTATAAATGCATGCCTTGGATTACCCTGTGAGAACCACACAACTTTATTCCATGCCACCTCCATGTTTTGTTGACTAAGAGTTAACCATGCTTGTTTAATAGTGAAAGCCACCATATTACCCTTGTTATCTCTCCACTTTGTATCATCACACATATCCTGATTCAGTACAGGTACAGGCAGACTAGTAATCATTGGGAACATTTCACTCCATAGCTCTGGCCATTTCCAACTTCCATTGCTAATCATCTCATTCACTGTCATATTGTCATCTAATCTTGCATCATACATATCCATCTTAGTGATAAAGGTGTCCACGGTACCCAACTGACACCATTGATCATGCCATACATTTGTACTTTTCCCATCACCAATAATCTTCCAAACACTGTTTTTTACTTTTCCTCTCAATTCCAAAATAGATTTCCACATCCAACTGTCATTATTATCCTTCTGCACATCCCAAATACTTCTCCCTTTCAATTTAACCATATTGACCCATTTGACCCACAGAGTATTCTTGTCAGCAGCTATACTCCATAGGTTTTTTATCAATAAAGCTTCATTCCAAGTATATAATTTCTTTAAACCCAATCCCCCTTGACTTTTAGGAGTACAAACATTTTTGCAGGCCACTTTAGCTTGTCCTCTTTTCAATTCACCTCTGCTCCATAGAAACCCTTTAAGAACTCTGTCAATATCATAAATCACTGCTTTTGGTAGGAGAAAAACAGCAGCCCAATACACATGCATAGAAGTTAAAACAGATGCAATCAACTGCAATCTTCCTGCATATGACAGATACTTGTTCTTCCAATCATTCACTCTGTTCTTCACTTTATCAATCAGCTGTTTACATTCCTTAGTACTAATTCTTTTTGTAATGAGAGGAACTCCCAAATATTTCACAGGCAGCTTCCCAATACTAAATGGCAAAATTTCAAGAATTCTTGTCATCTCAGTTCTATCCACATTACCAAAGAATGCTGTGCTTTTACTCATGTTAGGTAGTAATCCAGATGCATTGCTAAATTACATCAAGGTACTTTTAATTACTGCAATAGAAGTTGCATCAGCATGACATAAAACAAGCAGATCATCTACAAAACATAGATGAGTTAGCTTTAGCTCTTTGCACCCCATATGATATTTAAACCCACCCTGTTGTGTATTTCTCTTCATCAGTAAAGTAAAGACTTCCATCACCAATGTGAAAAGATAAGGAGAGATAGGGTCTCCCTGCCTTAGACCTCTTCCACTACAAAAGTACGCTTTTCTATCACCATTTACACATATTGAGAACTTTGCAGTAGTAACACACACCATGATCCACTGTATCATTCTTCTATGGAACCCAAATTTACCAAGGATTTCATTGAGAAACTGCCATTCCACTGTATCATATGCTTTGGCTATATCTATTTTTAGACAACACCTTTTAGGACCACTTTTCCTATCATAACCCTTCAACAGTTCTTGAGTTATTAGAATGTTGTCTTGTATCAATCTATCTGGAATAAAAGCACTCTGATTCAGATCAACCAACTTCTTCAGCCCTTCTTTAATTCTTTCAGTAAGAATCTTGCTAATACACTTATACACCACATTGCAACATGCAATTGGTCTAAAGTCAGTTACTTTATCTGGTTGGGGTATTTTTGGAACCAAAGAGATCAAAGTAGCATTCATTTCACCCAGTAGTTTACCAGTTTGGAAAAATTCCTTTATAGCCAAACACACATCTGTCCCCACAATACTCCAAGCTTTTTTAAAGAAGGTAGAAGTGAAACCATCAGGACCTGGAGCTTTGTTCTCCCCAATATCAAACATAGCACATTTAATCTCTTCATCAGTTACCTCTTTCACCATGTCCAAAGCATCTTCATGACTAAGAACTGTGTGAAATAAACCTTCAGAATCCCATTCATTATTATTATTAGCAGCACCAAGAAAGTTTCTAAAGTGGTTGACAAATTGATTCTCCATTTCTACACCTTCCAGAATTCTACCATCATCATTAGTAATTCTCATAATCTTGCTAGAATGGCTTATACACTTGAGGATTTTATGAAAAAACTTGTTGTTTCTATCCCCTTTGCATATCCAGTCTATTTTAGCTTTTTGAAACAGAAATTTTTCCTCATCATCCACAGCTTCATTGTACTCCTTTAAAGCAATACTTTCTTTCATTTTTGCCTCAGAACAGTTAGGATTAGCATCCATTAGAGCTTGAGCAATCTTCAAACTTTCTCTGCAATTTTCAACTCTAACATGTATATTCCCATTTTTCCAAGCCAGCTTCCTCATATGTTCTTTAATATTCTTCATTTTCTTCACCAGTTTATACATCCTAACACCATGTTCATCACATCTCCATTCCTTTTTAACAGTGGATAGGAATTCCTCCTTGTCAGCCACAAAATTGGCAAATCTAAATGGCTTACTTTTCCTAGCCATATATGCTGGGAATCTCACCACCACTGGACTGTGGTCAGACACCATATAAGGCATAAAAATAGTATTTGCCATAGGAAATTGCCTCATAAATTCTTCATTAACCATTGCTCTATCCAACTTTTTGAGAATACTTGTTTGAGGATTTGATGGTGACTTGATCCAAGTATAAAAAACCCCTGTACTGCACATATCTTCAACTTCAATTTTGTTTGCACAGTCAACAAGATCTTGCATGTCATTTGTAACTATATAACCACCATTAGAATGCTCCATAGTCTTCATTGTAACATTAAAATCTCCCATTAACACCCAAGAATAGCCACTAGCAATCCTTTGATCTCTTATAAGGTCTTTCCACAATTCTTTCCTTTCTTTACCTGAATTAGCAGCATATATAAAACTATAAAAAAACTTAGTTTTGTTAGGAATAATCTCAATCATGCATAACATAGACTGTCTTGAGGAGTGAATCATCACCACATCAGCCATGTTTCTGTCCCAACTTACTAAAATTCTACACCCATTAGTACTATGCACCACATTTGAAATCCAATTCCAGCCACCAAAAGCAGTTTCACAAACTTTAGGCAACTTATGAGGTTTAACATGAGTCTCTAACACTGCACATACCTGAATTCTCTCCTCCATTATTAACTTTTTAACTTCTATTTGTTTTTTCCTTTTATTCATACTCCTAATGTTCCATGTAGCAACCTTGAAATCCATGATCAGTACATAAAAGAACATCAGTTGTCCATTTAAGGACCCTTAATTCAATATAGATTGACTCAGACCAATGACATTTTCATTTGCCATTGTTTGAGCCATTTCATTCACACCTTCCATCACATCTTCACCATGCATACCCAGCTCTACACCTTTATTTGACCTATCAATTTCCCATTGTCTTTTAAAGTAATCTTCCATATCCTTTGTCCAACTCTGCAACTCAGTACTAGTAGGTTGAATCTTCTTATTCAAATACTCTTCTACTACCATCCTGTCCTTCATTAAGCTCTCCTCATTCCTTTCCTCACCTACTATATTTCTCAGAGCATCATATCTATTTCTACTTGAACCACCACTTCTCAGATTGTCATTCCCCTGACTACCTTCCTCATACATCTTCTCTTTTCCTTTCCCATTTACATTTTCCTTTTTCCTATATTCCTGTCTTTGAAATTGTGGCCTATAATTCCTAGCCTGACCATTTCCCTTTTGCTGCATCTTGTACCCTCTTTTATATTGCACATCAATGAACCCATCCTTCTGTACCCCTTGTTTATCTTTCAACCTTTCTTCCTCTGCTTTCTTTTCCTCATCAGTTTTTGGTCTTACTTTACATTTATCAAACTGATGCCCAAACACCACCTGACAATGACTACACCTATCAGGTTTCCATTCAAACTCTACTTGAACCTCTTTTGAGCCTTTTACATTCTTATCCTTGTCAACATATTCAATCTTAACTATATTCTTCAACTCTTTTACTGCCTCCACTTCCACAAGTACTCTAGCAAAACCAGTCTTTCCAATGCCCATCTCACACATATTAGCAGTTGCTTGGTCCATGATCTTAGGCCTACCTATACTACTAGCAATAGCACTTATACCCTCCTTACTCCATGCTTCCATAGGCACTCTCATCAACTTCACCCAAACAAGCAATTTTACTGGCTCTACTTTAATCATTCCAATCTCAGGGTCACATTTTTGCACAAACATTGGTCTACTATTCACCATCCAAGGGCCTTGACTTAGAACCTTATTCATACCAATTTCATCTCTAAATTTGAAAAGTTTCATGCCATTCCCATTATCAGTTATCTCCTTAATACCATATCTACTCCACATCCTTCTAATATGATATCTAACCTCATGAATACTCATATCCTGTCCCACAAAATATCCACATACAGTATTAACCCATTTCATACTTCCTTTTTGCACAATTTCTTCATCAAACACCACAGTTTCCTCTCCATTTTTATTCACACTAGGTGCAATGTATATAAGTTCCTTATCAACATTATTAACATCCTTTTTAAGCATCTTAGCATAAGTATCATTCTCCTTATTACTAACATTTTCATTCTTTTTCGTCTCACTAGCACTTACAGTCTCCTTATTCTTATCACAGCTATCAGTAGCATTATTACTCTGAGTATTAAGACAAGGAGTACTTACATTGCTATCCACTTCATGTACTTCAGTGACTTTTTTACTACTCACTTCTTCCTTCCCATTCACAGCTTCAGAAACCTTTCCCCCAGTGTCATCACCAATAGTACCATCATCAACCCTAACCTCCATATCCTTGCTTCCACTAGCCTCTCCTTTCTTATTCATATCATTAACCTCAACAAATTCCTTTTCCCCCAAATTTCTATTATCCTTTCCACCCGCAGTTACCTTTTTACTTGTATCCTTAGGTTTTTGACTCATAGCACTCACAACAAAATCATTATACTGTTGCGGCAGCTTAGTTTGCCTCTTATTCAGTTTCTTTTTATTACTCATTCTAAAAACTAAACAATTGGACAATTAAACTACTATTACATGATTTCATTCAATTTGGTCGATATTGGATTTTGGCGCCAAAATCGAACAAATCAATTACACGGTAAAAATTTGGGAAAATTAGTTCACAATGTGCGGAATGAAATTCTGAGTCTAACTATCGGATTGGATTTAAAAAATATGTACTAAATCAGGCTAGATCTAGGAAAAATACGTGAATTTTAATGGTGGAAATGGCGGGAGATTCAGTTGGAGGAGAGAGAAAAGAGAGAGAAAGTGTGTGACAGTTTGAATATTAGGGAATTTGGCCCACAAAGAAGATAGTAATATTAGGGGATTTTCCAGGAATACCCCATCCGTACTATTGGACCACCCCAAATGCCCCACTTTTTTTATTTTTTCTCCAAATACCTAAAGGGGAGATGGTCGCCCCTAAAACTTGGGCGGATAGTATAACTTTGTGACATGCGTCCCTATACATGGACCCACCATGTACTTTCCTGGTACAGCTCACAGTGTGTACTTCTTGGGCGACTGGACCCACATTTCTTGGGCGACTTGTCTTTTTTGTCTTTTTGTAAAAAAAAATATTAACTACATTTTTGGTCCTTGTGATTTAGTTGGTATTTCATTGTTTGTCCTACTTTTCAAATTCTCATAAACACAAATACATATACACAATCACTAACAACTGATCTCTATCAATCTCTAAAATCTGCTCTCCCTTCTCTCCACCATCCACACCACCAAAACTCCATGGCCACCACCAGCAAACCCTATAAAGATCCAAACCAACTACACCCTATCAAGATCCAAACACCACCATCGACACCACCAAAACTCCATCGCCACCACCACCAAACCCTCATCACAACCACCACAAAACCAACACTAGTAGATTCGACAGGATCTGGTCAAGATCCGGCCAGATCCATGTTTGGTGGTTGTTGCCACGAAACAAATGATAGGGTTTGCTGATGATCTGATCGAATACTATAAAGTTGTTTATGGGCGTTTGTTGATGACCTGATCGAATACTATAAATTTGTTTATGGGCGTTTGTTTATGATCTGATCGAATACTATAAAGTTGTATTTTTGTTTGATTAAAGAACCCATTTCAAAATTATAAAGTGAATGGAGTTTTGATCTGATCGAATACTTTAAAAGTGAAACTTGACTTTTGGGGTTTTGTTTTTTTGGATGTGACTAAAAATTGGAACTTTTATATATTCATTAGTGATTAAAGTTTCTGTTTGTATGTTTGGTTTTGGTTTGGTGATTTGATATTAGAATTTTGTTTGTTTTCAGTTTGGATATAAAAAAGTTTTTTTTTTTTTTTTTTTTTTTTTTTTTTTTTTTTTTTTTTTTTTCTTTTTATATTTATTTTTTTATTTTTTTTTTGTTTTTTTTTTTTTTTTTTTTTGTATTTTTTCTATATTTATTTTTTTTTTTGTTTTTTTTTTTTTTTTTTTTTTTTTTTTTTTTTTTTTTTTTTTTTTTTTTTTTTTTTTTTTTTTTTTTTTTTTTTTTTTTTTTTTTTTTTTTTTTTTTTTTTTTTTTTTTTTTTTTTTTTTTTTTTTTTTTATATTGTGTGAATTTGGTTGTGTTCTTCTTTAAGCATTGAAGAGTTCAAGAATTGAATTTGATTTCACTAATTTGGCATATTCAAGCTTTTTAGCTTTAAGTTTCATAATGTTGTTTAAAAAAAGGTTTCAAACTGTAGAAAATATAGAATTGGGTTGCAACACCCAAAACAGTAGTGTAGTTTGATNTTTTTTTTTTTTTTTTTTTTTTTTTTTTTTTTTTTTTTTTTTTTTTTTTTTTTTTTACATTGTGTGAATTTGGTTGTGTTCTTCTTTAAGCATTGAAGAGTTCAAGAAATGAATTTGATTTCACTAATTTGGCATATTCAAGCTTTGTAGCTTTAAGTTTCATAATGTTGTTTAAAAAAAGGTTTCAAAATGTAGAAAATATAGAACTGGGTTTCAACACCCAAAACAGTAGTGTAGTTTGATTTTGCAGTAGCGTTTATTTTCTTTGGTTTTGTGTTATACGGAGCTCTATGGATGTTGTTTAACATGTACTCCCTCCGTCCCATATTAAGTGTCCACTTTAATAATGCACAAAGTTTTAGGAGATTCCACTAATTAAACTCTCCACCAATCAAATATTAATTTTACCCACTAAAGTCTCATCTTATTGGTTGAAAGGTACAAGTGGACACTTAATTTGGGACATCCAAAGATTCCATTGTGGACACTTAATATGGGACGGAGGGAGTACAAAGTTAATATAAAAAGACCAAAAATGAAATACCAATCAAACTACAAGGACCAAAAATGAAATTAATTTTATTATTAACTTTTTGACAAAAAGACAAGTCGCCAAAGAAATGTGGGTCCCAGTCGCCCAAGAAGTACACACTGTGAGCTGTACCAGGAAAGTACATGGTGGGTCCATGTATAGGGACACATGTCACAAGGTTATAGCATCCACCCAAGTTTTAGGAGCGACCGTCTCCCCTTGGGGTATTTGGAGAAAAATAAAAAAATTGGGGCATTTAGGGTGGACCACTTGTACGGCTGGGGTATCTGTGGAAAATTCCTGTAATATTACGAGGCACGAGGTTGCCGTAATTGATGGTTGGATTGGACGTAACTACAAGGAGGTAAAAAGTATCGTACAATAGAAGATTAGAAACATACTTTCTCAAACATACTTTCCACATAGGCTTGTATTCAAATTTGGGCTTTTGTCAAAGTTGGGCCAAGGTAGGCTTTTAATAACAACTTTTTTTGAGTTTGTTACTGTTTGGTCATTTTGGTATTTATTTTTGAAGTGAAAAACGTGGTCGAGGAGCTTTGACGACGAGAGTGTGGTTATATTCGTACATGTTCCGACTCGTCGGTCATTATGGATCTAGTGGCATGGCGGGGGTATTTGTTTGGATTAGTTGGGGGAAACACTCTTGTTTTCTACAAAATATGATGTGCAAAACAAGAAAAACAGATATCCCATTCAAATAAGTCTTTTCAAACAAAATGTTATGCAAAACACAAACTACCCTATTTCCTATCTTAATAAGGAATATTACAAAACAAATTTTAATTATTTTTTATGTTTTCCTTTGTACATAACCCCTCACAACACCCCCCCCCCCCACCCTCTTAAAAATAGAAAATACAAAAAACGTATTTTCTTTATTTTCAAGTATTTTGTGGAGATAAATTTCTCTTCTAAATTTTGACAAAACAAGAGATAGAAAAAAAGATAATTTTTTCTCTAACTAAATGTCTTAAGATTTCAAGTTAGAAAATTATGAATTTGAGTTGTAATTAATTCGTATTATATACGTGGGTTATTATAATTACCTAGTATCATATTTGGGTCAGTTGAATTATAAGAGCATGTTGGTCAAGTTATTTATTAACTTGAATTTGTTTGATACTTTTATGATAATTTTGAAGTTTTAACCGTATACTTATCAAATAAATAGGTCACCGAAATTTGAATTTGATATTTGGAGTCTTAAGATCGATTTTGTGTTTGAAGACTTGGTTTTATTCAAGTCGTTTTAGTTTTGTACGATCATTTGAGAATTTATCTGTTTGAAAATTTGGATATTCGTTTGTCGCACTTTTAAGTTGGTTTCCGGAATTTGATAGTCTTTGTTGAATATCGCGTGAATGCTTTATTTGTTCGATCAGCTGTTTTAAATTTGTCGGTTAACATTTTCATTTTGAAGTCGCGGGGGGAAGATGGAGGGGTTATTTTTGGATCGAATTTGTTTTGATATAGAAAATAGAGCAATGATATGGCTTGCTACTAAACATTCCTGCTCGTCCTTTTACTGCTAGATTTTTGACATATGAAAGAATGGTCATGTTTGGCAACACCTTTTTAGAAGCGTTTAAGAGCGGTAAGCGACAAGCGACAAGCGTTCCAGTCTTAACGCTTGTTTGGCAACACTGCTGCTAGCGTTTAACAACACCTGACTCTTTAGATGAAGTGAGATAATTAGTAAAATACCTGTGTTATATTTTCATATTGGTAGGAGGATAAGTATACAATAGGATATAACAATACTAAAAAATAAATAAATAAATAAAATAAAAAACAGGTTTGATACCAACCAAGCACCCCTAAATATTGAATAAAACGCGCGAATCTCTCCCTCTTTCACTCGCCGGACCACCATTACGCCACCGTCACAAATAATCGATCAATCGATTGATTTAATCAATGACGAGTCCTTTCAATTATTATTATTCCAAGGTTTCAATTTTATTCCTCTTTTGTTTTCCAGGTAAAATTTTTATTAATTTATCAATCGAATTGATATATATATTTGGTTATAATTATTGATCCAAAAACAATTAAGGGGGGTGTTTGTTTAAGCTTATTCGCGGGCTTACGAGCTTATATGATCCCGGCTTATTTTTCATAAGCTCAAAATTTTCGGCTTATTTCGAGACTTTCTATAAGATTATTATTATATAATAAACTTATACAACCACATATGTCTCGAAATAAGCCGAAAAATTTGAGCTTATGAAAAATAAGCCGGAATCATATAAGCTCGTAAGCCCACAAATGAGCTTAAACAAACACCCACCTTAATTGTTGTTGGATCAGATAGTTTTTACGTTATCGGCATATCGTCTTTGTTAGTGTTTGTATAAGTACTACTCCTATATGACTTAAGTACCTGTGTTTGTATAAGTACTACTCCTATATGACTTAAGTACCTGTGTTTGTGAATGTTTCGAGAGTCGTTCATTGGATTGGAGTAGTTAGACTAGTTTGCGCAGTTTTTTGGTGAATGGTTATATATGTTAATACTTAGAAAATTGTATACAACTGATATAGAAAGTAAAGTAAAGTAACTCCCAATACCGTCTTCCACGGGTTATGGGTCCCAATACCGTCTTCCACGGTGTATGGGGGAGGTTGAGACGTAGACAGCCTTACCCCTACACTATAATTCTTTAACAGACTATAGCTCTAGAAGCAGCCCTTTATATGCTCTGCTGAACCAAATAGAGATATAAAAAGGTTGGCCGAAGCTCTAGAAACAGCCCAACATAGAACTAAACGTGATTGACCATCAAATAGGGGATTTTCGTCATTATCAACCACCTTTCATACTATGAATTCAGGCAGTTTTAATGAACCCGCAGATCTTTATCATGATGTTAGACACACAACAGTCTGCAATAATCTGAGGCAAGAGCAAATGAAACCACACTGGAAGGAAACTATCCTTATGGAATCTACTAGCCTATGATTGATGGAACAACCTTAACACAGAATTTGCTCTTGAATCCCAAAGTACGTAGCCATCTTGACCAGTCTACCAAAGTACGTAGCCATCTTGACCAGACTACCAAAGTACGTAGCCATCTTGACCAGACTACCATATTCACACATTTAAGCACACATTTGCTCTTGTACCATCAGATTTCCAGCAATTAAGCTGATCATCCAGATATCCATTCATGTACCTGGATACTGTAATTTGACTTCCAGGCTCTGATGCAGTATAATCAACACTTTAGAGCCCTTTTCAGTTCACCCAACAGGAAACTATCCTTATGACCTCTGCTAACCAATGAAACACAAGATCATATCAACAACACAGCTACTTCAACCAAGCACACTGCATTGATAAATAGGGAATCCTCTGAATCAAGGATTTCAAGATCAAGGTACATAGCCATCTGTTTAACCATACCAACCAATACACCAATCATAGCATTAAGAAAGGGTGATCTTTAGTTAGGGAAAGTAGCTTCATCTTGCACAGCTCACTAGCACCAATCCTAAAACCACCCCGCAACACTTTCATTGTAAACTTTTTTCACATCAATGTCCCACTTCTTGTAAGTTTGAATCACTGCTGCAGACTTTTTCATATTCAGACTTATAAGTTTCCATTTAATCTCCTCTTCCACAATCTAGATTAATATTTCTTCATTTCTCTTCTTATTTTGAAACAATCTCAGATTCCTTTCATGCGACACATTATAAACACAAGCTGCAGTTCCAATCTTACTCATAACACTCTATGTTATTCTTGCAGTGCATCATCAGAAGTCTTTCAATTATATCATTCCATTCATCATTAGCCTGATCCATATAAAACTAGTTTGGGCAGTTATTTTTTTGTTTACAGTTGAGGCATGAATATGAAATAGTTTTGGATTCCAGTATGAAGCTAAACGAATATATGATATGTTTATTGCTATGGTGTTTTTGGGATGTAGCATAAAGATTAAAAAAGATACCGTGTGTTAAGGGTTAGTAATTTGTGGTAAGAAGCATATGTGAAAACGTGTATACAGAAAAGACGCTTGTTAAAAATCGTTATCACAGATTATAAGTAAAGTATATGGATGACGGGGTGATGATGACCAATGATAGTTGCATCGGTTTGTTCTGCGGTTGATGAAGCTAGCGCTTACTGCTTAGGTGTCACTTTAAGTTTCCGACAAGCTATCAGTGAACCGTTGGAATTGATTGCTATAAAGGGTCTGCTAGGAACAACTAAAGTTCTAAAGATTTTGTTTTATCTCCCTGTGAACATAGAAGCACATAGGCTTCATAAGTCCTTGATCAGATACGACCATTTTCATACGTGTTTACATATATGTTTGATTTAAGTGTGATATAAACTGCTTACTTATGGCTATTTTGGTTATGCAAATAAAGACGGTTCATGTTTCTAGGATCTTGATGCATTGCGTCAGACCCGGTTTTGGGCCGGTGCAGCCAGAGGATGCAAAGTTCAAGCGGAAATATAAACTACTGCACTTATAACTAATTGGCACTATCTTTGGCCCCAAACTTTTGAGAGGCACCACTGTTTTTAAAGCCCATGTGTATTTATATATTCATAAGCCTCCTTTTAAGCCCAAGAAACCAGAGGATGCAAAGTTCAAGCGGAAATATAAACTACTGCACTTATAACTAATTGGCACTATCTTTGGTAACAAACTATTATATCCATTTAAGATTTGTTTATTAGTTGGTACGTTAAGCTAATGAATGTAGTTGGACTTTAGGATAAATTTATATTTTTCGATTCGTTGGAGGTTTTCTTCCTTTAGCAGTGCATCAATATCAAATAGTTAAATATTCTGATGATCATGTTTTAGGTTGCCTACTTTTAGTTATCACACAGCACCCGAAATCCATGGGCTGGCCCTGCATTGTGTCTATTTTTACAGTTAGATTGATATAGTCTGCTGGTGTTGATTTTTATGTGGTTATCACTTTTTTCTCGCAGAACTCTTATTGTCAGCAGTTGTTACGCTTGAGTCTCTTGAAATATACACAACCCATGAATGGATAACATCCTCGCCCACAGTTTACTTTCTATGTGACAAGGAGAACAAGACAGTTTTACCAGATGTGAAGAAGACAAAGACTGTATACACTTTCAGGGCTGAAGAATCTTTTCAGGTATAAATAAGAAAACGAGACTTTCAAACTACACAATGTTAAAATTTTGAGCAGTTGAAAATCAGTCTTTCCTTCTATTCTAGTTAAAAAGTTGGTTATTTTTCTTATTATTCTTCCAGAATCTGTTTGCAATCCTATACATGTGTTTGACATTATGTCAGGACTGGAAGTCTATCTTATCTCGTTTTGCGCCTTTTATGTTGGTGTTAATGTTCTTTAAAAATGTCTCTGTTAGTTGTCGTTTTATTTATCAAGGTTTAAGAAAACTGAGTTACGTTGTAAGTACAGGCAGCAACATGGGAGGGTCAGTTGGGTTGTGGTGATGTTTCAAATCGGGTTGACCCACAGCCACATTTTTGCCATACATATGGTTTCTGTAAATATATAATGTGTATGATTACAAAACTATCTTACAAAATGTTTATTAATTAGGTGATTTTGGAGAATGTAAGAACTAAAATTTATTTTGGGCACCTTTCGACCAGTGGCGGACCCAGGATTTTTCAAGGCGGGGGGCAAAAAATTTTTTTTTGATAAAATTCGTGATCCACTTTAATAAAAATGTCATAATTTTTATTTTTTTACACTAAAAACTAAAGTTTTTACATTTTTGGCTTCGAGGTGGGGGGCAATTTAATTTTTTGGAGGGGTGCACTTTAACAAAAAGGTCCCAAAAAAAATTTTTTTACACTAAAATCTGATCTTTTTCGTCGAGTCGTGGAGGGCACCGCCCCCCCAAAATCTATACTTGGGTCCGCCCCTGCTTTCGACCCGTTTGAGATTAAATATAACCAATATTGACCCTTTTTAAGTAAATTGGTCACAATCGCCATCCCAGTTGTTGGTGTCACTGAAGAGCAGTTTATGTGATTTGCACTGATTATATCTTTAAGGAACGATGAATTTCAGTGTCTTTCTATTTCCTATCATAAATGCATTTGATTGACTTATGGGTTTGGAACATCCAAACAGGTATTTGGGGCAGTTCATGTTATATCATGATTGTAGTGTATTTTTTGAAACTGACTTCAATTGGTGCTTAATATTTGCAGCCTCTTACCGATTTCACTAGTAAAAAATGCAAGCGATGTGGGTTCTACGAAGAGGATCGTCTTAAGTCCGATGATGTGTTTGATGAGTGGGAATTCTGTCCTTCTGATTTCAAAAGCTCTGATGGTCGATATATCCGCACCAAAGCCAAGGAATTCAATGCGACATTTGTGTGCCATAAGTGCGTGGATGGTAAATTCTTTCTCTAGCTAATATGCATATTCTATACAACCTTAGGGTTGGTTTGAACCCTAGACCATTTCTTTCGGGTAGGGGCTTTCCCGTTGCAATAATATAGTAGGAGTGTTTGAATGCTTGTTTTGTAATCGCTTATTCGCTTGTAGTATTATTTCAATTCGAAGCTGCAATATTCAGAGTCTAATGTATGTGTATAAACATACTCAAAGTGTCTATGGTTATCATTTGTCTAACTTTATGTTTGCATTGAGGTTTAAATATTGAGTGTCATGTTAGCTGTAGTAAAACCAACTAATGTATAAGATGTTTCTTGTTTTATCACATGAATGTTTTTTTTAGCCATTTTATCCGTTGATTTTATTTAATAATCACACTTATCTAAACACTGTAACGCTTGATTAATTGATTATTATTATTATTATTATTATTATTATTATTATTATTATTATTATTATTATTATTATTATTATTATTATTATTATTATTATTATTATTATTATTATTATTATTATTATTATTATTATTATTATTATTATTATTATTATTATTATTATTATTGTTGTTGTTGTTATTATTATTATTATTATTATTATTATTATTATTATTATTATTATTATTATTATTATTATTTTGACATCGTATAGTCACTTTCAAAACACATATCCAAAAGCCCCCTGACACTCAGGTATCTAAGAATACCGATTTTTTTAGGATGTTCACTCATGATATCGTTTATATAAAAGTCAATGACACCATCAACAGGCTCAAAGCCTTCTTGTATCCTGCACATAAGTTTATAACAGTCCAAATCTTACCACTTTTTTAATTATTATAAGTTATTTTGTGACAATAACCGAAAATTGCTGTTAACGGCACAGGAATAAACTCAGATACCTCACTTGATGAAAAAGATAACGGGATGCACTGGTCTGTAATAATCATTGGCTTAAGTGTCGTGGCTTCAACTGTACTATTCATCGTGGGACTAGTTGTGGCATACAAGTATTGGCAGAAGAGGAAGAGACAACATGAACAGGCTCGGTTTATGAAACTATTTGAAGATACAGATGACATAGAAGATGAGTTAGGTATTGGTCCTCTCAGTGATTCAATTTAACGAATTTTCTCTGCTGTTTTCTTTTCTGCTTGATTATTTGTATATATAAAGCGGTTGAGCATCTTTAACGGGGTTATTATATGGGTTGATATGGTAATGACATTTTCTTTAGGGCGTGGACTAGCTTTAGTAGTTTGTGTTGTATTCCAAATTTTATTCTATTGACATATATAGAAAATTCTAGTTTTTCGATGCCATTGTCGACTCTTTTGTGTGTGTTTTCGTGTGCCATTTTAGTTTGGAGCCAAGAAAAGGTATAATTAACCAGTGTTATCCAGTTAGGCAAGATAGGTGGGTCACGCGGGTTAGTTTCGGGTCAAAATGAGACTTTTTAGCTACTTATTTCTTTTTATATCTTATTTTATGTGTTTGATCATTTAGAGATTAAACATAACCCTAGTCGGCAGTAGCCGGTAGGTATATGCTAATCAAACAATTACCATGTCACGTTAGTTAAAATACCGTACCATCTTGCTTATGGCCTTCAGGCCTTGTGAATGATCTGTATGCAGCAACGAGCATGGTGCCGCCTTAATGCATGGGTGTTATTTTGTAGGTGTTTTAAAACAATCTTACCGTATTAACTTATGCATACGAGTTCGAGTTCACATATGTTTTTGAGCTCACGTTTTTTTCAGATCAATCAATATCCTTGTCTGAAGTATCCTTGTTCCCCTTCTTAATTTTCCTTTCTCATTGCGATTCTAGTTTTGAGTTGAGACACAAAGTTGCCGGACGCTAGTGTGACGACAATCCACTCATGTATTTTTCTAGAGACAGCTTTTCGAACCTCCATAATAATTAAATATTTGTTGTGAAAGGACTAGTTAAACCTTAACGCTCCCTAATGTTTTGTATAAGTTCTTTGCTCTTGAGTTAGTCGCGTATTTTCTTGACTTTTTTGATGAGTGGCTATCGAATTCAATGTTTATATATATTCAAGCTTTTCGAGCTGAGCTCATGCATGGATAATTAAAGCTTGTCGAGCTATCGAGCCAAACTAAAGCCTACTTTATAATTTTTGAGCCGAACTCAAGCCTTGTTAAGCTCGAGCTCGGCTTGACACGATTACAACTAATTTTATAGACTAAAGTTTAACATCAACAAAAGATAATTCATTTGGGCTTCAAGAAAGAATTATTAATGTTTTATTAAGGTTTAAAATCAGCATAAGATATTTCGTTTGGGTTTCGAAAAAGAAATATGTCAATAATTAATAATATTTGGCTAAGAGCGATATGGTTGATTGTGTAGATTAAATTTTTGTCATATTCTTTTAAACAATCGTGTTTTTGAGCGAATGAGATCATAGTCTTTAATATATTTTCTAAAACTATGTTCATCTCCATATTTATAGATTTAAAGCATAATATACGAACAAATTCAATTATTTCATAAAAATCAATATAACAACAAAAATAATACATAATCTCGTTGGAACAAAGTATGAGATAAGTAAAATATACGGAGTATATTATAAACCCAAACCCGAATATACCCGATCTCAAATATATATAGATTATAAACCCAAACCCGAATATACCCGATCTCAAATGAAACCGCCCTGACTAGGCATGAACCTATCAAACCCCAACCCTAAATAGGGTCAAGTTCGGGTGTGTTTTCTATTACCTTCCCCGAAGTGACCCAACCCAGATTGACCGAAACCCGACCAACCTGACCCTATTCAGGAGTTGCAATCCTTTGCAAAGTAAAAAAAACTAAAAAGGCTAGAAAGCCACTCACAATGTGACAAGTGTCCACCACCCATTCCCTCTCTTTTTTCTTATTAAATTCGGTTAGGGGATATAATGGTCATTTAACTCGTTTTTCTAATTCCACCTCAAACTTCAAAGGTAAATAACGCTCAAGCGACAAACTTTTACAAAAAACCGATTTCACCATAATTTTTAAAATTTAATCCTCTTTAATTTGGTATAAATCTTTTTAATTTTTTCAAAACTTTTTTTTGACATATTCATTGGGTCATGATTTCTTGAAAATTTTAGCATTTTCGGCTCTAATTTTGTCTAGTTTAAAGGTCGAATTTTGCAAAACTTAAAACACGAAAGTTGTAGCTTTTTGGCCATTTTTTACCCAGAAATTTGAATCACTCAAATCCGATATGATATGAGTGAAATATCGCGCGTTAACGATGACGTCTTAGTCATATTTATTGCACACAAAGTGTTTGATAAAATGATTAAAGGAGATTTTTCATATAAAAATACATTTAAATGCATTAATTGGTCAAGTTATTTTCAGTTTACCAAAACTATCAGTTTGTTTTGTTAAATAGAATTGATGAACCCAAACATTTGATCAAACTGATGAACCTGAAAAAATTGATGAACCTGAAATTTGATGAACCTGAAAAGAACTGTGATCAATTTGATGAACCCAAACATTTGATCAAATTTGATGAACCTGAATTGATGAACCTGAAAAAATTGATGAATCTGAAATTGATGAACCTGAAATTTGATGAACCTGAAAAAATTGATGAACCCAAGCATTTGATCAAATTTGATGAACCTAAAATTGATGAATCTGAAAAAATTGATAAACCTGAAATTGATGAACCAAAGTAACTGATGAACAAAATGTATTTTTTAAAAATCAGTTAATAAGGTTCATCAGTTAAAAAAATAATAATAAATAAAAAAATAAACTTTTTGAATCTTACATTAATAAAATGACTGAAGGTGCATTGTTGTACAAAAATTAGTGCATTTAACTCGATTTTAAGACNTCAAAATTTTTAAAAATAATTCTAAATTTTAGTATTAAATCCGAATTTTAATTAAAAATAACTTTATGAACATCAATTTAAATAACAAATAATGATGACATGGAAAATTAAATAACAAATAATGATAACATGGCCAGATGACATGGCTGATAATGAATTACTGGGCAATGAGGTGGCATATATTCTTCAAATGCCTCCTGTTATATATAATGTAGAGATATGTATATATATATATATATATATAGAGTTGCGATCCTTTGCAAAGTAAAAAAAACTAAAAAGGCTAGAAAGCCACTCACAATGTGACAAGTGTCCACCACCCATTCCCTCCCTTTTTTCTTATTAAATTCGGTTAGGGGATATAATGGTCATTTAACTCGTTTTTCTAATTCCACCTCAAACTTCAAACGTAAATAACGCTCAAGCGACAAACTTTTACAAAAAACCGATTTCACCATAATTTTTAAAATTTAATCCTCTTTAATTTGGTATAAATCTTTTTAATTTTTTCAAAACTTTTTTTTTGACATATTCATTGGGTCATGATTTCTTGAAAATTTTAGCATTTTCGGCTCTAATTTTGTCTAGTTTAAAGATCGAATTTTGCAAAACTTAAAACACAAAAGTTGTAGCTTTTTGGCCATTCTTTACCCAGAAATTTGAATCACTCAAATCCGATATGATATGAGTGAAATATCGCGCGTTAAAGATGACGTCTTAGTCATATTTATTGCACACAAAATGTTTGATAAAATGATTAAAGGAGATTTTTCATATAAAAATACATTTAAATGCATTAATTGGTCAAGTTATTTTCAGTTTACCAAAACTATCAGTTTGTTTTGTTAAATAGAATTGATGAACCCAAACATTTGATCAAACTGATGAACCTGAAAAAATTGATGAACCTGAAATTTGATGAACCTGAAAAGAACTGTGATCAATTTGATGAACCCAAACATTTGATCAAATTTGATGAACCTGAATTGATGAACCTGAAAAAATTGATGAATCTGAAATTGATGAACCTGAAATTTGATGAACCTGAAAAAATTGATGAACCTAAACATTTGATTAAATTTGATGAACCTAAAATTGATGAATCTGAAAAAATTGATAAACCTGAAATTGATGAACCAAAGTAATTGATGAACAAAATGTATTTTTTAAAAATCAGTTAATAAGGTTCATCAGATAAAAAAATAATAATAAATAAAAAAATAAACTTTTTGAATCTTACATTAATAAAATGACTGAAGGTGCATTGTTGTACAAAAATTAGTGCATTTAACTCGATTTTAAGACAAAATAAATTGATGAACCTAAACTCTAATTGATGAACCTCAGTAAACTGATGAAAATTACCTGTATTGTTTTTTTTTTAAAAAAATAACAATTAAAGCATCACTTTTTTTTTAGTGTTGTATCTAATTTAATGTTGCACAGCTATGTTGTGTAGACATACTCTAGCTAATACCTACACACTAAAATAACATATTTCATCCATTCACTTACTCTACCATTTCATTTTCAACTATTCCATCTTTCCTAAAAGGATAAAAACTCAGACATACTCGGTTCCCCATGACCCCATCCACATAACAACTCATAAAAGCAACAATATGAACAACACTATACATCTCTGAGAATTTTATCAGCGTCATTTCATTAACTGGAATCTCAAAATCTGTATGAAGCATTTTGTCGAGCAGTTGGTGTGCATCCGTATACGTATCACATTCAAACAACAGATCCTCTATGTTTACCTGATTATCATGAAGTCGAAAAGTACGAAAAAGAGTTTTATCAGTTGGAACCCGATGGTGACGGCGTGAAGATGGTGGTGTTGACGGCGTGAAGATGGTGATGGTGATGGAGACGGTGCGGTGACGATGCAATGGTTTATGTGTTGGAGAGATGTTGTTGGATGGGATGAAACATTAGATCTGATGATGATGGTGGTTGGGAGAAGAATGGTAGAATGACCAGATGGCCCCTCTGTGATATGTCCTCTTAAATTTGATTGAGATCTTGTATTATGATCCGACGGTTGTAATTACTTTTTAGACTTTGTAAAACATTCCTACTTTTTAAAGGATCCGCTACCCCCTATTCAGTGCCTTACTCAGGGCTTTAAACTTTTTACATTTTATAAGGTTTTTAATAGCTAAAAAGTGTTGTTAAATCTACCAAGACCGGAATGTAATGATGCCATTTCTCTTGTGGGACTGAACTATAGTTTTCGAAAGTTGAGGGGCAAAATCAAAAGTTTATTTGACCCTTTAGGAAAATTGGATATTACGACGTATGTGTTTTAGGTCAAGCAACGAGAGGGAGGCTGTGTTCTTATCTGCCAATCGCCGTTGACATAATGAAACGACAACATACGCTATTAGAAGATCGAATAAGCTGGTTACCAGATTGCTTACTTATCGAAATCATCTCTCGTTTACCTGAGACAAAATACGCTATAAGAACAGCTGAACAGGTACACTTTCCAAACGATGGCAACATCTTTGGCCTCAACTTCCTAATCTCATTATAACACGTGGATTTTTCGATGAATACGATTACCCCCAGTTCTATTCGTCCATCGAAAGAATTATAAGTCAACGTGGCCAATCGAACTTTAACAAATTCAAACTGCATGCATATTACACCGATCGGACTAAATCTCAAGTCCACAATTGTATTCGTAATGCTATTATTCATAACGTTCAAGAGGTTGATTTTGATCTATGTCATGCTCCAGATGTTACTTTTGCGACGGATGGTTTGTTTTACGTGAGTTTTTTTTTCACCAGTTCAAGTTTTATTCATCTCACATTGTGTTGGTGCCTATTTAAACACGCGCATGTCGTTAGTTGGGAAAACCTCAGGACTTTGCATATTGAAGATGGGGAATTAGACCAAGATGTGATTAAAAATATTTTATCCGGAAGTCCTCTTTTGGAAACTTTGGAGTTGGCTTGTTGTTGTGATTTATAGCGGATTGATATTCCTAACAAGAGTGTTAAGAACTTGGTGCTCTTTGGAATCTTTGATTCATATTATATGGATATGGTCGAAATCAATGCTCCTTATATTTTGTCACTAGCATTCAAAAGATATTTGTTAGTACGGGATCTTGTGTTGCTAAATGTGTCTTCCGTAATTAAAGCTGAACTAGATTATTCCCAACCTAGACCGCCTAAGGAAATGCATGAAGAGATGCTCAAAGGATTAATACTAAGCCTTGGCCATGTCAAGGAGGTTAAAATTGGGGAAAGATGCTTACAGGTAAAACTTTCTTTTTTACTTTGGCAAATTTTAGTGGTTGTTTGGAAACAAACCATGGAGCATGGACGTTTTTCTTTACATGCTCCTTTTTTATTGTTGAGGGGGTGTAATTGCAAGTTCCTTTTTCATTTTGCCTTGATAACAGTCAATTCATAAGGCATTGCTCCATTTTTTTATATATATTTTTCATTACTATTTTGTTGGCAGGCTCTCGCTGGATTAAAAGCTAAAGGTTTCATATTTCCATCAAACTTGAAGGGTCTTCAAGAGATTGATTCAAACTAAAGTAGTGATCGGGAAGAACTGTTGCTTAATCATGGTCCTAATGTTGAAGAAGTAAGTTGATTGATAGCTCTTTGAATTTCTGTTTAGGTTAGATATGGTTTATGCATTCCAAATGCATTTTAAGTTAGTACTCGCAAACTATTTTGTGTCAGCAGATTCTCTATGATCATTGACTCTATTATTGTAATTCTGCCCTGTTCATTTTCTTGGTATATCACGCTCATGCTAAAATTCTTTTTATGGTTATTGTTGTTTGAGTAATAAGATGATGAATGTTGATGGTAGGATTGGTGACTCGTAGTTGCAGATGAGAGTTCATGGTTATGTGCATTTATTTAATGGGTAGCTTTTGTTGTACAGGTCTTGCACTTCCAGGATCGTATATTATCAAACACAAGATTAACAAGAATTGATGAATTGAACAAGAGAGTTTGGGATAGAAACTTTGCAACAGAAAAATATATATTGGATTGAATTGTATCTAATTTACAACTGAATGTTTACAGAACTTAGGCCTATTTATACATATAGAACCTGTACCTTCATGCCTGTTGAACAAGGGACATATCGATTCACTAATAGTAAAAGACACGACCCTTCTAAATAACCGTTTATACCGATTCTTCTTATGACCCAACCCAATACATATTTCGGTTTACAGACTTTGAGATAATTACATAATATATAGTATACACTAAGTATCCCTAAACTTTGCTTCTATAACATTAAGGTCCAACAACTTTTACCATTTAATAATTCTTTTGATCAAATTATAGGGTTACTTTTAGTCAAGCAACGAACATTTTGTTGGAAATATGGTTATGAATTAATACGTAAATGTCTAGAATCGAACACGAGACCTCGGGATTGCACACATTGCAAATGAGTATTAAGGAAAAATAATAAATATATATTTATATTTATTATTAGACACAAGTACTTAACGACCGTTAGTGTTTACCGTTAAATGACTAACGACCGTTAGNGGTTTAAAAGCTAAAGGTTTCATATTTCCATCAAACTTGAAGGGTCTTCAAGAGATTGATTCAAACTGAAGTAGTGATCGGGAAGAACTATTGCTTAATCATGGTCCTAATGTTGAAGAACTANTCACTTTCTTGACTGAACCAAATTTTGGTTATTGTTTGTGTGTGTGGTGTGTTGCATGTTTGTGTTTAAATGGTTATGTTTGTGTTAAAGTGTGGTATGTTTGTGTAGTAGGTTTGGTGGTCAACACTACGGGGGTTTGCTGGTTGCCGTTGGTTTGATGGTGAGAGTGGATATATGCTAATGTGACAGTAATGGGTGGTCACTATTACATACGGTCTTATTGGATGCTTGCATCTCTATTTTTTTTTAAAGCTGGTCGAACATGTATTCTTCTATCTCATAACTATCTCATCAGATATGATAGCAAAAAATATACTTCTTCTATCATATCTAGTGCTTGAATAAGATTTTTATCTTAGGTGGGTTTCATGCCTTTAAAAACAGAGTTTGGGAGAAAAATGAAAATTTTAGCTACTTTTTTATCTTATTTTTAAGTGTTTGATCATTTAGAGAATACACATAACCTTAATCGGCAGCAGCCAGTAGGTATTTGCTAACCAAACAATTACCATGTTACGTTAGTTAAAATACAGTACCATCTTGCTTATGGCCTTGGGAATAGTCTGTATGTAGCAACAGGTGCGGTGCCACCTTAATTCATGAGTTCCAGTTCACATTTGTTTTTGAGCTCACGTTTTTTCAGATCAATCAATATACTTGTCTGAAGTATCCTTGTCCCCTTCTTAAGTTTCCTTCTTTATTACGATTCAGTTTTGAGTTGAGACTCAAAGTTGCCGGAGGCTAGTTGACGACGGTCCACTCATGTATTTTTCTAGAGATGAGTTACGTTAGTTGTTTGCACACAAAATCCAGATACTAAACCAACGTAAAGAGCCCTGTTTAGATAAATTATGCATTACTTTGCTCATAAAAGAAAATAACATATCACATGATTACATTAAACACTTGATCGATGTCTTAAAAGGTACAACATTCAAAGAAAGAAAAACACCAAATCAATGAGACAAGAAAACAGAGTCAATTGCCAGTTCGCCATAAGGAACGTTCTTCGATTGGACAGAGTTAATCTTAGGCAGTTAGGTTTAACGAGCCACCAGGTTTTAGATTGATATCCTCCAGTTTCCCAGATAAATCCATGACATCAGGCTCCTGTATATTGTTCTCCTCCTATGTATAAATCAGAAACAAGACAAGGTAATTGATGATTTCATTCTCATAATGATGCAGCAATTTTTTACTCTAGACAATAAATGAAGATATACACCAAAACTGGGTTTCAAATTTCCGATTCAACTTTTCCAAAATAGCTTTACGTTTTATCCCCATGAAATATTATATACAGGTTGTTGCATAAAAATGTAATGACTTTGATCTAATTGCCATTTTATAAACTGGTGAATCTCATTGCCATTTTAGGTAATAACCAAAACTGTAATGTGCATTTATTTATATCTTTTGATT